>BLSH010416462.1:32865-60139 GCA_018402905.1 Glandirana rugosa | reverse complement strand
TTGGGTGGTTCAGTGGATATGCAGTTGGCTAAAGGATAGATCCCAGAGTGTGGTTGTAAATGGGGTTCACTCAGAACAGAGACCAGTCACTAGTGGGGTACCACAAGGTTCTGTACTGGGTCCTGTTCTATTCAACCTATATGTAAGTGATATAACTAAAGGTTTGCTGGGCAATGTATGTCTCTTTGCTGATGATACAAAGGTGTGTAGTAGGGTTGATATCCCTGGAGGGGTCTGTAACATGGAACATGATTTGGCATTGCTGGAAGATTGGTCAAAGCAGTGGAGACTGCTGTTCAATATTTCTAAATGTAAAATAATGCATCTAGGGAAAAAGAATCCACTTAGAGAGTACAGCATTGGGGGCACAGTGTTAGCCAGCACTACAGAAGAAAAAGATTTGGGGGTGCTTATTTCAGATGATTGCAAAACGAGCAAACAGTGTAACCAGGCAGTGGGAAAAACAAATAGAATTCTGGGATGTATCAGTAGAGGGATCACCAGCAGGAGGAAGGAGGTTCTGATTCCTCTATATAGATCTTTAGTGAGACCTCACTTAGAATACTGTGTCCAGTTCTGGAGACCTCACTTACAAAAAGATATTGATAAAATAGAACGAGTTCAGAGACGGGTAACAAAAATGGTGAAAGGTCTGGGGGATAAAACATATCAAGAGCGACTTCAGGAACTTAATATGTACAGTCTGGAGGGAAGGGAGAGGGGAGACATGATTGAAACCTTTAAATACCTCAAGGGGGTGAATAAGGTTCAGGAGGGCAGTCTTTTCAATATGAAACCAAAATCAAGAACACAGGGACATGACCTCAAACTAACTGGGGGAAGTTCAAAACTAATCTTAGAAAGTATTATTTTACTGAAAGGGTGGTTGATGATTGGAATAAACTACCAACAGAGGTTGTGAGACAGTCAACAGTAAATGGCTTCAAACATGCTTGGGATAAACATAAATCCATAGTCAGACAACAAGGTTAATGTAAAAAAAAAAAAAAAAAAAAAGGGGCAGACTCGATGGACTACTCAGTCTTTTTCTGCCGTCACTTTTCTATGTTTCTATGTTTCTATAATGGCAGCCTCTTTCTCAGCGAATTCTAGCTGAACACGAGCTGCCTCTGCTTTGGCGCGAGCTCTGACTAAAAGGGCACTTGTTGATGAAATCTGACTGGACCTTGTTGATTTAGACGAGTGTGAGCGTGTATCATCTTGCTGGACACTTGGCATGCTCTCCCTGCCTTGATGTGTCCCGGGTAGCTGATCTTCAGCCTTATACTGTTTTCCTGATCTTAGACTCGTTCTGTCTGTGTGGAGACTAATATCGCCAGGCTTATTGCGCTGCACCTTTTCACTGTTCTGCTCTCAAAACACTGACTATGTGTGATTCTAAAAGGACAGCTAAACACTTGTCAGAGACTCCAGTAAACGGAAGCCCAATGCTTGAGTTGTCTACAAAAGGAATCCAACTTTATTTTACTTCTTTGTGAAACTGCAATACAATACAATGACAAGATATCAGTACACCTAGAATCACTAGTCTAGCATAAATGACAGATGACACAACAGAAAGGCACTTACAGGTGATGATATCTCAAGCCCCTTGGGAGAGAAACGGACATGCTGCATCCATAGAGAATGGCAATCTAAGATGACTGAAGAACTTCCTAAACCAAGTGTCACTTCCTGTCTGAGAAATTTACATAACTAGAGATAAAGCTGCTACAGACTTTTGCCACTAGATGGCAGTGGTAAACTACACATTCTATATAAGTAACTATAACTAAATTAGCCTGTAAAGGCAGCACAGCAACATTCTTAAGATTTAAATTCATCTGATCAGGTTCCTCAGTAGAGGAATGGTGGTATTATTAAATACATGTCATTTAGTAGTGACGTTACATTTCTCACAAAGCATTTAAATTATAAATAAATTTAAATAATATGAGCCAATCCCATTCCATAAACTTACCAATAGTTATTTGGATCCGCAAGGTCTTATCAAGCAAAAACTATAACATGTGATAAAAGCATACTACAAATCTATGAACACATTGAACCCTTATAATTTCTCTCCCTATTATCAGTACACTTAAGTAAAGGTTAGCCCAGTCATGTAACAAGGTAAATGTACCTATTCAGTTACAACTGTCTTCACAGATTCCTGTATTCCCATGTGTACCCATGTGTATTAATTTATAGAAATACTCATCAACCCTGGAGTTATGGATGTACTAGCAAGGGGTACATTTTTAAATGTGGACTTTTTTTTTTCTAATATATCAAAATATATATATTTTTTTTTCTGGGAAAGGGAATCCCCTATTGTATTCAAAAGGGTATTCATTTTATTTTGTATTATATACTTCCGCTTTTCTTTCAAACTCATTGTATTCTTCAACAATTGAGCAAATTCTGAATCTTCCTGAATCTCTTTTATTAACTGTACATTTTCCCCATTCTCCTGTGACTCTTCCCAATCAGGGGAGAGATAATTGACTCTCTCCTGCTCAAAAGGGAGTGATACAGACCTCTCGACTGTCTGAGTCTTAAAAAGACTTTCCTCGTGTCTAATTTCTGTTCTTATTTAAATCAAATTTCTTTTTTTATACTCCTAAGTAGAGTTGATTGAACCTCTGGAAGTCCGGGTTCGGCAGGTTCAGCCGAACTTCGGGACAAAGTCCGGGTTCGGGTCCGGACTTGACCCGAACTTTGACCCGGACCCCAAACCCCATTGAAATCAATGGGGACCCAAACTTTTAGGCACAAAAATGGCTGTAACAAAGTCCTGGCAAGTCCTGGTCTGCAAAAGGAAGGAAAATGGGGGTAAGAGCTGAACAAGTGCCCTACAAAGAAATGGGGATAGGGAAATAACTTTTAAACTAAAATCACATAAAAAAATCAAAAATGGAGTTTCCAGCTGTTGCTTTAAGGGAAAGATTATTGTTCTAAAATCATCTCCAAGTTGCACAGGGAAAGGTTCCAGCTGTTGCTTTAAGGGAAAGATTATTGTTCTAAAATCCTCTCCAAATTGTATAGGCAAAGTTTATTCTAGCCGCATAGAGCCATATTAGTGTTGTAAAATCATCTCCAAGCTCCATTCACTAAGTGTATTCTAGCCGCATAGAGCCATATTAGTGCTGTAAAATCATGTCCAAGCTCCATTCACTAAGTGTATTCTAGCCACATAGAGCCATATTAGAGTTATAAATTCATGTCCAAGCTCCATTCACTAAGTGTATTGTAGCCGCATAGAGCCATATTAGTGTTATAAAATCATGTCCAACCTCCATTCACTAAGTGTATTGTAGCCGCATAGAGCCTTATTAGTGTTATAAAATCATGCCCAAGCTCCATTCACTAAGTGTATTGCAACCGCATAGAGCCTTAATAGTGTTATAAAATCATGTCCAAGCTACATTCACTAAGTGTATTGTAGCCGCATAGAGCCTTATTAGTGTTATAAAATCATGTCCAAGCTCCATTCACTAAGTGTATTGTAGCCGCATAGAGCCTTATTAGTGTTATAAAATCATGTCCAAGCTACATTCACTATCACTAAGTGTATTGTAGCCGCATAGAGCCATATTAGTGTTATAAAATCATTGATTTTATAACACTAATAAGGCTCTATGTGGCTACAATACACTTAGTGAATGGTGCTTGGACATGATTTTATAACACTAATAAGGCTCTATGCGGCTACAATACACTTAGTGAATGGAGCTTGGACATGATTTTATAATACTAATAAGGCTCTATGCGGCTACAATACACTTAGTGAATAGAGCTTGGACATGATTTTATAACACTAATAAGGCTCTATGCGGCTACAATACACTTAGTGAATGGAGGTTGGACATGATTTTATAACACTAATATGGCTCTATGCGGCTACAATACACTTAGTGAATGGAGCTTGGACATGATTTTATAACTCTAATATGGCTCTATGTGGCTAGAATACACTTAGTGAATGGAGCTTGGACATGATTTTACAGCACTAATATGGCTCTATGCGTCTAGAATACACTTAGTGAATGGAGCTTGGAGATGATTTTACAACACTAATATGGCTCTATGCGGCTAGAATAAACTTTGCCTATACAACTTGGAGATGATTTTAGAACAATCATTTTTCCCTTGACCTCCTTAGCGGTATTCCCGAGTGTGGCTCGGGGTGGATTTTCAGAACCAAGAACGGTAACCCCGAGCCACACTCGGGCTTGCATCGCTGGATCCAGGCAGAGTTACTCACCTTGTCCCCTGGATCCAGCGATGTCCCCCGCCGTGTCTGCGGGCTGTGTCCTCCGCCCGATGCCTCTGTGTGCCGGGCTCCGTTCCCTGCGAGCGTCGCGTCGCACGGGGACGGAGACCGGCGGGAAATTCAAAAAGTGAAACACACACAGTACATACAGTACACTGTAATCTTATAGATTACATTACTGTATGAAATCATTTCACATCCCCTTTGTCCCTAGTGGTTTGCCCAGAGCCCTGCATGCACTTTTATATAATAAATGTAATTCTTTCTGCCTGGAAACATGAGAATGTCCATGGCAACCAAAAAGTGTCCCTTTGCGTCAAAAGTGGTTTTTGATCAGCTAGAAAACACCAATAGTAAATAAGAACCATTTGTAGAATTGAGTGATACTGATTTTTGAGGAAATTTATCATCAGAAACTGAAAGTGACGACAGCGACAATTCTGCAACTGAGCACATTTCTGCGTTTTTGGTTTGATTACATTATTGAATAAATTTTATTACTATTATATTATTATTTTTGATAATTATTTTTAGTTATTTATTATATTATAATTTATGATTTCATTTTTCAAACTTTTTCATACCCGGGATGTCTACTAGACTCTGGTTTGGAGAGATTTAAGTGAGTTATTCCTAAGAATTACAGGCCTACAATATAAAACGCCAAATTTTCATGCAAAATAATCGTACCGCTTTCAGCAATAAATTCCAGACTCAGTCATACCGCCAGGGAGGTTAAAGCAACAGCTGGAACCTTTCCCTGTACAACTTGGAGATGATTTTAGAACAATAATCTTTCCCTTAAAGCAACACCAGGAAACTTTCCCTGTACAACTTGGAGATGATTTCTTGCACAAAAATAAAAAAAACAGTGTTGGCTACCTCCTCCTCCACCGCCACTTTCACCGCCTACTCAACCTCCAACTCCACATCCACCTCCATTTTTGATTTTTTTATGTGATTTTAGTTTAAAAATTATTTTAAGTTATTTCCCTATCCCCATTTCTTTGTAGGGCACTTGTCAAACTCTTACCTCAATTTTCCTTCCTTTTGCAGACCTCTAGGACTTGCCAGGACTTTGTTACAGACATTTTTGTGCCTAAAAGTTCGGGTCCCCATTGATTTCAATGGGGTTCGGGGTCCAGATCAAAGTTCGGGTCAAGTCTGGACCCGAACCCGGACTTTGTCCCGAAGTTCGGCCGAACCCGGACTTCCAGAGGTTCGATCAACTCTACTTACAAGAAATTGTTGTTTCATAGAAGTGAGGTCAGGTTGAAAACACAAGCCTATATAGTTCAACCAACAGAAAAAAAAATTGAATAAAAAATCTACACAATCCGATACCCACAGTTAACCTCCCTGGCGGGATGATTATTTCAGATTTTTGTTGCTGAAAGCTGTACATTATTTTGCATAGAAATTTGGCGTTTTATATTGTAGGCCTGTAATTCCTAGGAATAACTCACTTAAATCTGTCCAAACAAGAGTCTAGTAGACATCCTGGGTATAATAAAGTTTGAAACACGAAATCATAAATTATAATATAATAAATAACTATAAATAATTATCAAAAATAATAATATAATAGTAATACAATTTATTCAATAATGTAAACAAACCAAAAACACTGAAATTTGCTCAGTTGCAGAATTGTCGCTGTCATCACTTTCAATTTCTGATGATAAATTTCCCTACAAATCAGTATCATTCAATTCTGCAAAGATTCTTATTTACTATCGCTGTTTTCTAGCTGATCAAAAACCACTTTTGACGTAAAGGGACACTTTTTGGATGCCATGGACATTCTCAAGTTTCCAGGCAGAAAGCATGGTATATATAATATAAAAGTGCATGCAGGGCACTGGATAAACCACTAGGGACAAAGGGGATGTGAAATGATTTCATACAGTAATGTAATGTTACAGATTACAGTGTATTGTATGTATAGTGCGTGTTTCACTTTTTGAATTTCTTGCCGGTCTCTGCCCCCGTGTGATGCAACGCTCGCAGGGAACAGAGCCCGGCATTACAGTGAATCGGGCGGAGGACACAGCCAGTGGACACAGCGGGGGACATCGCTGGATCCAGGGGACAAGGTGAGTAACGCTGCCTGGATCCAGCGATGCAATCCTGAGTGTGGCTCAGGGTTACCGCTTTTGGTAATGAAAATTCACCCCAAGCCACACTTGGGAATACTGCTGGGGGGTTAACCACAGGAGGGCAAAAAAAAACAAAACAATAGAGCATGATCCAATTTGCTCCAAAAAGACGTCCTTCTTGATCCCCTAAGAGGCATTCAGATATTCCTTCGTTCAAGTTATGGGTCATATTTTTGGATCAAGTTATAAAGTTTTAAACAGGTTCTTGCCATAGTCCAATCCACCCAGTACCTTACCATAGTCTCAGGGGTGAACAACGAATGGTAATACCATATCATTACAACTCTAAAAAGTTATTGAGATTCAATCATAAAGTACAAAGACAACAAGTACGTTGATGTTTTGGGGTCATACTGGCACCCCTTTCTCCTCCCTTTATTTTACCTGTTGATCATTGTCTCCCATTTTGAAACTTTTGTAAATCCAAAATGTTAAAGTTAATTTAGGGGTTTTAGAGGGCTATAATAAAACAAATATATAAACGTGTTTGGTAAATAGGTTCCCTTGGATTTATTTTAGGCACTTATATCTAATGTTGATACAATAATGGGTGCATATTTGGTTTGTTGAGTCTGAAAACATTTGGAAAAAGATAGTTTTGTGAAATGTTAACTTAATATAGAAAATAGGGGAGAAGAAATCTTCCTATGGGGGCAAATGTTCCAGTGACAACTGTCTAACAAGGGACTGTCCCTCATTGTGGAGAGATTTCCTTACACTGAATCGGCCTCTGTGTCTCTGATATGGGAAGCCACAGGAAATCTTCCACCAACAGCAAAAAAACAAACAAACAAAAAAAAAACAGCTGCAAATCAAAATGAATAGTGCTCATTAACAACCAATCCGATTCTGTCATATAGGATATTAAATATATAGATAGCTTCTGTGATTAACAACTCCAAATGAATTAAAGGGAAACAGTTATATATTGTCTTATCCTTGTTTACCCAAAAATGTTATTAACCACTTCAGCCCCGGAAGGATTTCACACTTTAGGACCAGAGCACTTTTTGCGATTCGGCGCTGCGTCGCTTTAACTGACAATTGCGCGGACGTGCGACGTTGTACCCAAACGAAATTTGCGTCCTTTTTTTCCCACAAATAGAGCTTTTTTTTTGGTGGTATTTGATCATCTCTGCGTCATTTCTGATTGCCGCTATAAACAAAAGAAGAGCGACAATTTCACAAAAAGACCCAAATTTATTACTTTTTGATAAAATACAAATCCCCAAAAAAATATAAAAAAACATTTTTTTTCATCGGTTTTGGCCGATTTATATTCTTCCTCATATTTTTGGTAAAAAAAATCGCAATCGGCGTTTATTGATTGGTTTGCGCAAAAGTTGCCACTTTTACGGATGATGAGAATTAATTTCTGGGGTTTTTATTATTTTTTTATTTTTTACTAATAATGGCGGCGATCTGTGATTTCTTGCGCTACTGCGATATTTCAGCGGACATGTCGGACCATTTTGACACTTTTTTGGGACCATTGGCATTTATACAGCGATCAGTGCTATAAAAATGCACTGATTACTGTGTAAATGTCATTGGCAGTGAAGGGGTTAACCTGCAGGTGGTGCTCTAAGGGTTAACTGTGTTCCCTGGGCGTGTTCTAACTGTGGGGGGACTGCCCTAGCAGGGAAAGGGAAGTGATCACAGCTTCCATGTAGAGGAAGGCTGTGATCACAGTCCTTCCCCCCTCAAAGAACGGAGGTCCGTGTTTACTTACATGCACCTCCGTTCTTTCAGTGCGGGGGGGCCATTGCGGGTGGCCGGCGGCGATCGAGTCCTCCGCACCCGCTCCCTGGCTCCCCCCGAACACAGTGAGCGCGCAGGCGTGCCTTCGGCGGCGCGCACGCGCTCACAATGCTCGTTATCACGGCCGCCGTCACGGTTCGCGATAACGAACCACCTTGTCGCCGTCACGCTATGGCGGGCGGTTGGCAAGTGGTTAAACTGTTTTTAATGCTACTCTTTATTTCTTCAAGAGGAACTGCAGCCAGCTCACATAACTTGTTATAAAAACATATTTTCCATTCTGAAGCTTCCCTCCAACCACTTTGCATATTATTTTATATATACTGTGATTCTGTACTTACAAAATATGCTGCAGAAATCTCCCTCCACTAAGTCTGGCTGCAATCACTTTAACTGTGGGCAGCTGAATCTGCTGCCTGTTTACTTCCTGGATTTACACAGACACACAGAGGCACACCTCCAGCTATGCAGCTATCATTGGCCCTCTTATCACTCATCTCCCCTCCCTTCCTGACAAACTCAGACGAGAGTGAGAGAGAGAGACCTGTGCATGATGCCAAACGCCTAGGCATTTTTTCAGCCAAGAAAGAGGAAGTGGGCTGTATGAGGTATTTACTGGCAGAAAAAATAATTTTTGTTAATATCCAAAGTTAAAACAACAAGGGCAGAGGCAGAAGGAAGAGGAAAGTTGAATAAATGACTTAAGGTTTCCTCTTTAATGTAACATATGTTCATGATTATTTTATATGGGGCTACCTGCATATCATTAAAGATGATCCCCTGAATTTATAGTATATGTAAGTGCTGTCCTTCGCAGTCAGGCGGTGTATTGTGCATGACACAAACAAATACTTTTTATCCTGCGCTCAGAGGGGAATGACATCTTAGTCCAATGTTTCAATTCTATGAATATTTAAAAAGGCACTTTGGATAATGAGCCGCCTTGCTGCCACCGTTGAACCGGGGATAGTCCTACAGTGTGCTAGTATGCAGTGCACACTAGCACATTATAACTTTGCTGTTTACTTTTTTTTTTCTTAAAGCTGGCAGTTTACTAGCGCTTTAAAATGGAGCTATTAATGGATAATTATGTTGGGGTTTACAAACAGTTTAGGGTTTGCAATAGATTCTACCAGTTAGCAGTCTGAGGATATTATTCGATATGCCAATATAGAAACATAGAAGCAAAAAGAGTGATGGCAGAAAAAAGACAAAGTGGTCCATTTAGCCTGCCCCATTATTTATATATATATATATATATATATATATATATATATATATATATATATATATATATATATATGATTTTTTTGTTTTTAAGTTATTTTTTGTCTTGGTATAGATCTATGTTTGTCCCAAGCATGTCTGAATCCACTTACCGTTGACTGACTCACTAATATTTTTCTATTTGCTTTTCAAAAATGTTATTGTAACTTTCTTTTATAGAAGAATTAGGAAAATCAGTTGTATGCCTCTTCCACTGTATCCAGTATTCTATGCATACAACATTTGATATTATGTTTCCTAATGACTTTGTGGGGGGTCAGGTTCTGTACATTCAGGCACTGTGGGTAGCAGGAGAGAGCAGTACTTAATTTCTTCTCGGCTCCTCTGCGGGGGTAGAATTTTATTCGGGGATTGATTTTTGAGACAGAGCCACTTTAATGCTTTTTGCACCATAGGGAACGAGAAAAGAATTTAGTGGACAACTGTACTACCGGGTTTACTTTAAAAGAGGTAGCTACTAAACTGCCTGCAAACCATTGCCGTTTTCACCTAATTCAGATCCCTATAATCTCCAATAGAGCAGATTCAATACAGCAGTCCATTCACTGCTAGTCAACACCCTTGATGAATGACTCCTGTGAGAATGCAATTTCCAATACAATCCTCCCTTGAGTGTAGATTGTCTTCAGTGAAGTCTATGGACAGCGTTCCATGCATAGACTTCCAAGTGAGATAAAAGGAGCGGTAAAGTAAAAAATCATTGCACTCCACCACAAAATGAACAATAAACAGTGATCTGTGAAATATATTAAATTCACTAAGTGTATTAACCTCTCTGATGGTATGATTATGTCCGATTTTTGCATTCCAAAGCGGTACATTTTTTCGCATAGAAATTTGGCGTTTTATATTGTAGGCCTGTAATTAGGGATGGGCCGAACACCCCCACGGTTCAGTTCGCACGATGCGAACAGGAAAAAAATTTGTGCGAACATTGAACACTTTTAAAGTCTATGGGACCTGAACGTGAAAAATAAAAAGTGCTCATTTTAAAGGCTTATATGCAAAGTTGTTGCCCTAAAAAGTGTATGGGGACCCTGGTCCTGTCCTAGGTGACATGTATCAATGCAAAAAAAAGTTTTTAAATCAATCGTTTTTTCAGGAGTAGTGATTTTAATAATGCTTAAAGTAAAACAATAAAAATTAAATATTCCTTTAAATATCGTGCCTGGGGAGTCCCCTTAGTCTGCCTATAAAAGGGCGCACCTCTGGGATGTTTAGAACAGTGCCAGAGCAAAATTACATTTATTAAGGAAAAATTGTCATTTAAAACCACACTCGCGTCTGTAATGTATTGCCAGCTCCCAGCAATGTAGAAAAAAATCACTGAAAAAATTGCGTAGGGTCCCCCCCAGTTCATACCAGGCCCTTCGGGTCTGGTATGGATTTTAAGGGGAACCCCACGCCAAAATTTTAAATAAAATTGACATAGGGTTCCCCCTATAATCCAAACCAGACCCTTATCTGAGCTTGCAACCTGGCCAGCCAGGATGGGGGGGGGGATGAGCGAGTGCCCCCCCTCCTGAACCGTACCAGGCTACATGCCCTCAACATGGGGAGTACGGGTGCTTTGGGGCAGGGGGGGCTCTGCGCCCCCCCCACCCAAAAGCACCTTGTTGATGGGGACAAGAGCCTCTTCCCCACAACTCTGGGCTGTGGTTGTGAGGGTCTGCGGGCGGGGGGCTTATCAGAATCTGGAAAAATAAGTGTCAAAAAAGTCCTTTATTAAAAAATTTAAAAAAAAATAAGTGTCCACCGTAGTAATCCATTATTTATATGGAAGGGCGGGGCCACCCGGTGACGTAAGCACATGATGTCAGAGGGGGCGGAGTTGCTCGCTTACGTCGCCTGGTGGCCCCGCTGACTGCACGCTCTTTGCTTTGACAGTTTATTTATATGGAAGGGCGGGGCCACCCGGTGACGTAAGCACATGATGTCAGAAGGGGCGGAGGCGCTCGCTTACGTCGCCTGGTGGCCCCGCCCTGCCATATAAATAAACTGTCAAAGCAAAAAGCGTGCAGACGGCAGGAGCCCTCCCAACGGAAATCATAAATTATAATATAATAAATAACTACAAATAATTATCAAAAATCATAATAATAAAATTATACTTATTTACTATTGCTGTTTTATAGCTGATCAAAAACCGCTTTTGACGTAAAAGGACGCTTTCTGGATGCCATGGACATTCTCAAGTTTCCAGGCAGAAAGCATGGCATATATAATATAAAAGTGCATGCAGGGCACTGGGCAAACCACTAGGGACTTACAGGTTACAGTGTACTCTATGTGTTATTATTATTATTATTATACAGGATTTATATAGCACCAACAGTATACACAGTGCTTTACAACTTGAGGGTAGACAGTACAAATACAGTTTACTTAAATACAGTAGGTTATGTGTGTTTCACTTTTTGAATTTGCTGCCGGACTCCGCCTCCATGCGACGCGACGCTCGCAGGGAACAGAGCCCGGCAACAGGCACCGGGCGGGGGGCACAGTCCATGGACACAGCGGGGGACATCGCAGGATCCTGGGGACAAGGTAAGTAACTTTGCCTGGATCCTGTGATGCAATCCCAAGTGTGGCTCAGGGTTACCACTTTTTGTAGTGAAAATTCACCCCGAGCCACACTCGGGAATACTGCTAAGGAGGTTAAGTGTTAATCCAAATTTAATTTATTAAAACTGAGCTCAGGCAGACATTACAAAAAAAAACCACAAAAAGCAATTTAGTTCATATTTGCTAAAACCTAGTGCATGAATATATTGCTACATTAGCTTACTGTAATTATTTGCACAGCAGAACTCAGGCTTGAAGATACCTTATTGCTTTCGGCAGTGCTAGCAGTCTAACACTGGGGGCTTGCTGTCAGAAGGAGAGAGCAGAGTGAGCGAATTGTTGTCCAAAGTTCTGCTGCTCCTTCAATGATCAGCAGGCTTGGGGCTTGGGTTGTTCTGTTTAAAAAGGAACTACGCTGCATCTGAGCACCACAAACCAAAAGCACTATTTAATTAATTTTTAATATTCAAAGCAAACTCACCCATCCATCCATGTCTCCATGCTTTATTTTGCAGAGAAATCACTTTTAAAAATACCCCCTAGCATTCCTGACTGTGGCCATCTTAAATAAGGGCAGATGATCCATGTAGCATTTACTTCCTGGAATCTATCTGCCCTTAGCCCAGGCATGCAGGCAGGCGGGTGAGCTTAGCTGAGAACCCCCCCCCCCGGCCCTGAAGACTCCTGGAACGTATGACATCATTTGCCTAGGCTAACTTAAGAAATGTATAAATGGGAGGCACAGTGGTGTAGTGGGTAGCACTTTCGCCTGGTAACAAAAGGGTCGCTGGTTTGAATCCCAACCACGACACTACCTGCCTGGAGTTTGCATGTTCTCCCTGTGCCTGCGTGGGTTTCCTCCGGGTACTCCGGTTTCCTCCCACACTCCAAAGACATGCTAGTAGGTAAATTAGATCCTGTCTAAATTGTCCCTAGTATATGTATGAATGTGAGTTAGGGACTTTAGATTGTAAGCTCCTTGAGGGTAGGGACTGATGTGAATGTAAAATATATATATGTAAAGTGCTGTGTAAATTGACGGCGCTATATAAGTACCTAAAATAAATAAATAAAAAAATAAATAATAAAATAAATAAATAAAACTAAATAGAATATACTTTCCTATCTAATGCTAGCTGGAAAAGAATTAAAAATAATTACTGTTGATTGAGAGAGTGAAGTTCCGCTTTAACTGCAGTATAAAAAAAAATTCAACCTGGCTGTGCTATCTGACAGGGTGTCCCTTGATGAAAGGTAGTCCATTTCCCAATATTTGTGTTTCAACAATGTATTTCGAGGTTTCATTGGACTATAGCTTTACACTGACCTTTATGGAAGAGCCTTGGGGCCAATCCAAAACAAATTTATGAAGAAAATTCTGACTTTTATTCTTAGAGTTCTAACTCAGAATTCTGACTTTGAAACTCCAAATTCTAACTTTTAAGCCCCGTACACACGGGACGACGATCGCACGTACGATCGTGTCGAATCGTACGTTGGCTGGTGTATGCAGCATACTGACTGCACTACACGATCTTACGGCCGGGGAAAGAACGTTCAGGTGCATGTAATTGGCGTCCGGCCATTCCTGACTTTGGAGCATGCGTGTTTTGCACAATACAACTTCGTTGTACCAACTGCTCTGTACACACGATACAACGGTCGTATGAGAGCTTGTTGGGACGACCAAGTTTTCTAGTCTGCTCATACAACTCCCATGTACGACTGTCGTATGTTCGACTGTTCAAATCGTGCATAGGAACGATCGATTTCGCATACAACGGTCGTGAGTACGACCTGTTGTATACAACCGTCGAACCATGTGTACGGGGCTTAAATCTCAAAATTCAGACTTTTCATTTCAAAATCCTTACTTAAATCACACAACTTAATGAAGTTTTAATCTTCTTGTTTTTTTTCATCTCAGAATTCTGACGTTTCTTTTTAGGAATTGAACTCCAAAGAATGGCTTTTAGGCTTCATGCACACAGGACGTTAAAAAAAATGTCCTAAAAACGTCAGTAGTTTATCAGTGATTTTTTTCAGCTTTATATATTACCGGCCTTTTTGCGCGTTTTTGTTTTTTTTTTCCTTCAATTGATCTTAAATGTCCAAAAACGCTGGGGACCCCCAGTATGAACCGAGCCTTATGGCCCGTACACACGTTCCGAAAATCGGACGGAAATCGTCACCCGAGGAAGAATCCTACGATTTTCGGATGGTGTGCACACTTCTTTCGACAGCAGATCCCGACAGTCAGAAAGAAAATGTTCGAAGGAGCAAGCTCCATAATTTTTCTTGTACGATAAGATTGTACGATTTTGTTTAATCAGTACAGTTGTCATCTGAAAATATAATACAAATGCGCTACAACACATTACATCACTTCAGATTTTTTATTCTGTCATATGGGAATTTTCGTGACTTTAGTACACTCTTCCTATTCGCTCTGAGATTAGCATGCAAAAAAAAAAAATGGACGATCTGTCGTCCGATTTTTTGGGAAGGTGTGCATTAGAGGTTGATTTACTGGAGAGTGCAAGATCTGGTGCAGCTGTGCATGGCAGCTTCTGACTTCAGCTTGTTCAATTAGGCCCCTTTCACACTGAGCGGATCCGCTCAGAGGGGTCCGCCAGCTCAGTGGGGGAATCGCTCCGATGATCTCCGCTGAGCCAGCAGATGACAGCTCCGTCTCTGCACTCCAGGGATGGACCTGTCGGCTCCCTGGTCTCCTCTATGAACAGATCGGATGAAAACGGATCCACCTGTCCGTTTTCATCCGATCCCAACTGATCCGATCCACTAGACGGATGGTGAACGTCTCACCCATACGTCTATTTTGAGCGGATCTTGTCGGATCGGGTGGCAGACGGGTGTCAGCGGACACATCTCCGCTGACATCCGCCTGCCCATAGAGGGCTATGGGTAGCCCGCTCGGATCCGTCTGAAAAAACGATAGTCCGTTCGTGTGAAAGGGGCCTTAGGCTTTTACAAAAACCCTGGAAGCTGATTTCAATGCAGAGGTGCACCAGATTTGGCACTCTCCAGTTTTAGTAAATCAACCCCTAGCAGTATGGTTATGTCAGATTTTTGCATCTAAAAGCAGTACATTCTTTTGCATAGAAATTTGGCGTTTTATATTGTAGGCCTGTAATTCTTAGGAATAACTCACTTAAATCTGTCCAAACAAGAGTCTAGTAGACATCCCAGGTATGATAAAGTTTGAAACACAAAATCATAAATTATAATATAATAAATAACTATAAATAATTATAAAAAATAATAACGTAATAGTAATAAAATTTATTCAATAATGTAATCAAACCAAAAACACTGAAATTTGCTCAGTTGCAGAATGGTCGCTGTCGTCACTTTCAGTGTCTGATGATAAATTTCCCCAAAAATCAGTATCACTCAATTCTGCAAATGATTCTTATTTACTATCGCTGTTTTCTAGCTGATAAAAAAACACTTTTGATGTAAAGGGATGCTTTTTGGATGCCATGGACGTTCTCAAGTTTCCAGGCAGAAAGAATGACATATATAATATAGAAGTGCAGGCAGGGCACTGGGCAAACCACTAGGGACAAAGGGGATGTGAAATTATTTCATGCAGTAATGTAATCTTACAGATTACAGTGTACTGTATGTATGCTGTGTGTTTCACTATTTGAATTTCCCTCCGGTCTTTGCCCCCGTGCAACAGGGAACAGAGCCCGGCACACAGAGGCATCAGGCGGAGGACACAGCCCGCAGACACAGTGGGGGGACATTGCTGGATCCAGGGGACAAGGTGAGTAACGTTGCCTTGATCCAGCGATGCAATCCCGAGTGTGGCTCTGGGTTACTGCTCTTGGTACTGAAATTCCACCCCGAGCCACACTCGGAAATACCGCCAGGGGGGTTAATATTAGAATTCAGACTTGTAAACATTTACAATTTTAAACACTTAAAAAATCTGAATTTTGTTGATAAATTTGTTATAGAGCTCCTCCGTAAGCCTCGAATATGCACCCACTAGAATCTTGTTAACTTCCTCTAACAGAAAATCGCTGGATATCTCTTTAAACGATTCGCAGTACAGTAATAAAAGTGAAAGCTTGTTGTCCCGAAAGAACAGGAAAACTGTGATTAATTGCAGGAGTAATGGTTGGTAATCACATGCGTAGCAAAGCACAGAGGTAAAATCTATTGTTAGTCCAACGCGGGATCTGGGGTGAACACAACTCTCGCACAGCACTCCAGCGTGACCTTTGCGAGATCACAGGAGGACAATTGTTTTCCTAAATCAGGTTTGTTTTTAGAGGCTGCTCATTAAAAAATTGCTGAATAGGCACTCCCCCCTTGAAATACGTCCATTTATGTATCAGCTGCGGCTATTAACGCACTAATTATATTCTTCTACACATCTCGCTTGTGATCTGGAAGACCCAGTACTGTAACATACCAAATTTAATAAAGCCTGTTTTGTTTTTCCGTGTGCCACAGCTGCCGTTGGCCTGAAGATTCCAACGGGGACTGTTCTCCGTCCATCATCGGAGGGCCGTTTACATTGATTCTATGTAATGCAATAAATCTAGACAGCCATCACTGTTCAACAGTTGTCAAAATTTCCACGCAGTTCTGTTTGTGAACTGATATACACTAATTGGCGTCGATACTTTGATAGAACAACATGAACACCGTAATAACATCTACATTTTCCCGGCACTCACTGACACAGCAATTAGACCTACCACTGCGATTATTTTCATATATTTTGTGAATTTGTGTTAGATGTCTCATTACGAGGTTTTTCAGGATGTTCACCTTATCGTACAAAGAAACACCAATTATAGCTGATGAGAAAGTTAAAAAAAAAAAAGAAACTGCACATATTACCCTTGCCTCGGCACATCCTATTTTCTATTTTTCAATAACCGGTGAATTATTTAGAATCCAATTTTTTTTCTTGTTTACTTCCGCAGAGAGCTTCTTTATTAAGGGGTGTCTGTCGTGCCATAATTTAACGGTATGCAATTGTAAGTCGTCTTTTTTACCATTAGACTTCGCTGGAAAACTTCTAAGGGAAATGGAAGCACCATTTTGTTTTCTTTTTATAACGTCTCACTGAAGTCACAGAGTTCTAACATTAGCCAAGGATTGCAGGTCTTTTATCATTAAAGCAGCCTTACCCTCACTCCTGCACCGTTGTACAGTCTTCTCTACTGTACTGGAATAGCTTACTCTGAGCTTCTCACAGTGTGCACTACAAGCTGCAGCAAGTCAGATAGAGTCTGACTCATGCTCCCACGTGCCCAATCTGTGGCCCACTGGCACTTTGTGTGTGGCTTCCCCTACAGGCATTAAGCTGTGTTTCCATACTGCAATGTTATATCAGTGATCCCCAGCAGTCTCATGTAATGTGGCCCCAGTCTATAAATGTATCCCAAGTTACCAGTCTCCAACAGTATATCATGTGCACCGTCCCTGACTATATCCTTAATCATGCCCGCAGTCTCTGATTATCTCCTGTATCATGTCTGCAGTCTCTGACTATCTAATGTATCATTTCTGCAGTTTCTGCAGATTTCTTGTATCATGTCCAGAGTCTCTGACCATCTCTTGGACCATGTCTGCAGCCTTTAACCATCTTTTGTATCATATCCACAGTCTCTGACCATTTCTTGTATCATGCCCACAGTCTCTGACCATCTCCTATATCATATCATCAGTCTCTGACCATCTCTTGAACCATATCTGCAGCATCTGACTATCTCTTGTATTTTGCCTGCAGTCTCTGATCATTTCTCTGGCATCATGTCTGCAGTCAGACCATTTCTTGTACCATTTCCGCAGTCTCTAACCATCTCTTGTATCATTTCCGCAGTCTCTAACCATCTCTTGTATCATTTCCGCAGTCTCTAACCATCTCTTGTATCATTTCCGCAGTCTCTAACCATCTCTTGTATCACGTCTGCAGTCTCTGACCATCTCTAATATCATTTCTGCAGTCTCTAACTATCTCTTGTATCATGTCTACAGTCTCTGACTATCTCCTATATCATGTCATCAGTCTCTGACCATCTCTTGGACCATATCTGCAGTATCTGACTATCTCTTGTATTTTGCCTGCAGTCTCTGATCATTTCTCTGGTATCATGTCTGCAGTCTGACCATTTCTTGTATCATTTCCACAGTCTCTAACCATCTCTAGTATCATTTCCACAGTCTCTAACCATCTCTTGTATCATGTCTGCAGTCTCAGAACATCTCTTATATCATTTCCGCAGTCTCTGACCATCTCTTGTATCATGTCTGCAGTCTCTGACCATTTCTTGTATCATGCCCATGGCTTTTAACTATATCCTGTTTTGTGTCTGCTGTTTCTTATAATGAATACTAAATGAGTGGCCCATTTTAAGAAAGATGACCACCGCTGATCTAATTCTTTCCTCTCCACCCTTACTGTCCCTTGGCCACCGCTTTCATTAATTAGATTTCAATTTTTCCAATCGTGTAGGTTCAGCATCACAGGTGGGTATTGCCTTGGGGTGGTCTGCATGCAAATTCAGTCTGTCTAGAAACTCCCACCCATCCAGACTGATATCCGCCCATCAAGGCAATTTGATATTTGCATAACTCCTCCCAAGAGCCGGCCCAATGTTTGCATCGGGGCTGCAGACTCATGAAAGTGATGCTTTCAGGAAGTTATGTACAGCACCCTGGAAGCCCCTCCCACCAACCATGATTTGCCTGTATGTATATGTATAGAGAGAAGAACAAAGTCCAAGTGATGACATCATTAGGTCTTAAATGAGATATATGATAAAAATGGGTTTGATGGGTAAGAGGGAACAAGTGAAGGCAAAATATAAACAGGCTAAACTTCAACTTTAACAACTGGTAACTTCAGCTATGCTCTTTGCACACATCAAAGCCAAGTAGCCATAGTCCACTTAAATTTTATTTATGGCAAAACAATTTTTTTTAGTTTTGGATGAAGTAGTGGTTAATGATTTGTTTTTTTTATTGATGTATGTGTCTCTGTTTGGAGCATTTACTTTCTTTATGTGTCTTGGTGACCACAGTGACTGGGGCTGGAGGCAAGGGAAAATCTTACATTTTGAGGCGTATAGGGGGAAACGTCCAAAGTAAAACACTTGTTCTGATGACATCAACCCAAGAGAAATTTCCCCTTAATTTGTAGACATCTCCTTTTACTTCCTGTTTTTTTCCCCTACGGCAGGAAGTGAAGACAGATCTCCCCAATGGGACAAAGGCAGCAAAAAATAAACAGGCAGCGTTCTTTACACATCTCCTACTCCAGTGTTTCTCAACCTTTTTTTTCAGTCAAGGCAACCTTTAAAAATGATGAACAGTTTCGAGGCACCCCATTCTAAAAGGTAAAAACGATTCCAATAGTTTTACATAATGCCGCAATATCCACACAAGTAGGACACCCAATGTTAAAGGCAGTGAAGCCTGGTGCTCCATTTTTTTTGGGGGGGTGGCGAACAAACCACCCAACACCCCCCCTTGCGGGTTCCTCTATCCGTGCATGAGTCAAACCCCCAATTTGGTTGGTCGATCTGTTTGTCAAAATCCCCCACCCCATCGCTGGGTCGATCATCAAACCCACAATTACCCCATCTAGGTCGCAGGCTTGCATCTCCTCCTTGGTGTTTCCTTCTCTGTGTCTCCTCCTCAGTGTCTCCTGCTCGGCGTCTCCTCCTTGGCAGCTTCCCCCTGCTTCAACTCGTCGGTGGTCAAGTCGTTTCTCCTCTCAGCCAATCAGGTCTCAGGACCCGCTTCCTGATTGGCCGGGAGGAGAATCAGGAAGAAAATAGCAAATCTTAATTCACTATTGTCACACAACTGGGTGAACTTAGGGTGCAGTGCTCTGCGCCCTAAGTCCACCCTTTTTTGAAGCCAATTAGAGCCTCAGGCTGTAATCATATGCTTCAAAAATAAGAAATGACGCAGAGGTGATCAAATACCACCAAAAGAAAGCTCTATTTGTGAGGGAAAAAAAGACGCAAATTTTGTTTGGGCACAACGTCACATGACAGGGCAATTGTCAGTTAAAGTGACGCAGTACCGAATCGCAAAAAGTGCTCTGGTCCTAACCTGGGAAATCCTTCCGGTCCTTAAGTGGTTAAAGGTGATTTTTTTTCTTCCAATGCAAATACACTTTGCAAACTGTCATGGACTAGTATTCCAATGTTTCTTTTCTCCCTCAGTTTTTCTCCCTCACTCAGCTAATGTGACCCCAACGCTGATGGAGAGGGGCAGGGGAGGGTCAAACAAGGATGCTATGCAGGTGACTGACATCCTCCTTATCAACTGATGATGTCATTGGTCGCTAGGATGCTGGCAGCTAGAAGGTTGTAATGGTGCACAATAAAATCTGTGGCTTTGTGTAACTAAAATGCTGCTTTCCTCCACACACCAGCTTGAATACAATTTTTGGGCAATTTTTAAGCATTTTGCCATGGCTCCCCTGAAGAAACGTCAAGGCACCCCACCCTGGTTGAAAAATGCTGCTCTACCCTATTCAACATTTAAAAAACAAATAGTGTACATACACTTTAATTTCTCCAAAAAAACAAAGTAAACTGGGAGGAAAAATACTGGACAAATCTAGGGTTTATAAAGAGTAAATTAAATGAGATACTAGGATGATGGGTATTAGGGCTAATACCTACTTGCAGAAATAAATTGCATACCTGATTTAAAAAATTGTAACATATAAGCCGTAATAAATTTCACTAACAACCATAGTCCGGGCCGTTAGCCAAACTGCATCTGTCGGATCCCGTTCACTTTGTGGGTTTTTTGACAGTTAAATGCAGCTACAATGTTAAATCTTTAGTCATCAAAACCATGTGACTAAAAATATGTTGGAGCCATCAGCATTAGATGACAGTTTCTATACGGAGCTCGGCATTGATTGGGAGAGCAGCCAAATATTGGATCCGATCAATCACGTAATGGATGAAAGATCTGTTATTTAGGCCCAATAGAGGGCTTAAAGCGGAATGCCAGGCAATGTATAAAATGTCATTTAGTTAATTCATTTAAAATGTATATACTACAGCTCTGGCAATGTAACTATGGTAAAGGCGAACTCCAGATATTTAAATCCACAGATCAATGAAATCAGGGATCTGATTTACCTGCCAAAGGATGTATATTTCTGTCCATCCAGTCCTGAGATTTAAAAATATTTGTCACACAGCACAGACCCGTCTTGCAGGGCAGGAGACCTGATTTTTATCTTAGGCTTTACAGTGAGTATAACAAGCATGCTTTACTGCAGTGGTTCTCAACTCCGGTCCTCAGGACCCACCAACAGGCCAGATTTTAAGTATTACCTTGGGGAGATGCAGACTTAAGCCTCGCACACACGGGACGACAATCGTACGTATGATCGTCGCAAATCGTATGTTGGATAATGTAACTTGCATACTGACTGCACTACACGATCGTACGACCACAGAAAGAACGTTCAGGTGCATGTAATTAGCATCCGGCCGTTCCTGACTTCAGAGCATGCATGTTTTGCACAATACAACTTTGTTGTACCAACTGCTCTGTACACACAATACAACGGTTGTATGAGCGCTTGTTGGTACGACCAAGTTTTCTAGTTTGCTCATACAACTCCCTTGTACGACCGTTGCATGTTTGACTGTTCTAATCACGCATACGGACGATCGATATCGCATACAACGGTCGTTAGTACGACCTGTTGTATACGATCGTCGTCCCGTGTGTACGAAGCTTTAGAATACTGCAATCACTGAGCAGCAAATGATATCACCTGTGATGTATTTCATTTATCCTGCAAACCTGGCCTGTTAGTGGGTCCTAAGGACAGGAGTTGAGAACCACTGCTTTACTGCATATACAGACTGATTTTACTGGTGCGGGTTTAGTAACACTTTAAAGTAGAACGATGGCTTCCAATTTAAAAATATATATATATATATATACAGTATATACTGCAGCACCAAATTATAAATGCATCTAGGGTTAGTTCACCTTTTCCTAAAAAATTAAAAATAATAAATAAAAAGATAAACTAACTATATTGCCCACACTCCCGTCCCTGCTTCATCTACCCTACCTCCTTCATTGATTATCTTCTATAGCGGACATAGTGTAGTGAACAGAGGCATTGGTCAGCAGCTAAATGTGACCATGCTGACCAATGATAAAGTCTCTAAGCCCTCTTCGTTCCAAGACAGGATCCTAAAAGAAAGAAGGCTGCAGCTTTCAACTACCCAAACCTCTACATTAGCTTTTATGGGCAGTGAAAGATAATCACCCAAGAAGGTAAGAGAAGCAGGGACCAGGGATGCTGGGAGTTCACCTTTTCATGTAAACCTTTAACCACTTGACCTGCGGAAGATTTACCCCTCTTCAGGACCAGGCTGTTTGTTGCTTTTTGGCACTGTGTTACTTTAAGACCCCTTTCACACTGTGACCGCCCTAGCGTCAGCGGTAAACCGCCGCTAATTTAGCGGCGATCTACTGCTGTGATAGCAGCTCTATGGCGCCTCTATTCGGGCAGCAGCAGGGCACTTTTAACCTCCTCACAAGGGCTTAAACAGGGGTTAAAAGTGCAGAAGCTTGGCGCTTCCGGAGCGGTGTACAGCCGCTTTGGGAGCGCTGCCCATTCATTCCAATAAGCAGGGGCGGTGGAGGAGCGGTGCACACACCGCTTGTTAGAAGACTGTGCTAAGGGTTAATGGCAGTTTATTGTTGTTTCATCTAGCTCCTGGAAGGAGCAGCTCTATTTGAACTTCCTGCTTCCTGTAGCCAGTGCTGTTCGTTCTACATCGTTCCTGCACCTGTGACCCCCCGGCATCTGTTCAGAGTGACTTCCTGTTCCTGTGACCCCCAGCTACCCCTTTGGACTTTGCTGCTATCTGCCTGCCTGACCTTGGATTATTTACGAAAACTCCTCTGCCTGCTCCTTTTGTACTTCAGCCGCCAGCCCGTTGCCAACCCACCCTGCACCCGACTACCCGTCTGCCTGATCCCTCTGTACCTCGCTGCCAGCCAGTTGCCGACCCGGACTGCACCACTACTCTTTAGCCTGCACGAGCATCTGTGGACCCGTACCAGTCTCCAGGGACCAGTCCAGCCCTCGTGCCCCCCTGTGCTCCGGAGCTCCCTGTCTGCACTACCAGGGGTTCCGGAACCAGGACCTCAAGAGAGGTTGCCCCCGCATAAGCCAGACTCAACCACCAGGTACGTGACACCGCTCCTTCACCGACCCAAAAATCATGCATGCAAGAGTTTGAATTTCCTCCCACGAGCGCACCGCCCTGAGCCGCCCCAGTGTGAAAAGACACACTGGGTTTATTGGGCAGCCGCTTTACAGGCCCTATTTTTAGATAAATAGCGCCCATAAAGCGCCCCAGTGTGAAAGGGGCCTCCCTGACAATTGCACGGTCATGCAACGCTGTATATGAATAAAATGCATATCTTTTTCTCCACAAATACAGCTTTCTTTGGGTGATATTTGACCACCACTGGGTTTTTTAATTTTTGCCCTATAAATGAAAAAAGACTGACAATTTTGAAAAAATAACCATTTACTTTACGATCGCCGGGTGCCAGCGGTCAATCACTGTCCAGGACGAATCACAGCACAGCCATCCGGGCGGGCAGGCATGCGCGCTCCCCTTACCCAGAAATGCAGAATCATTTATATACAGTATACGTGATTCTGCACAGCCGGCTCGCACTCTCGCAGCATATGTACAGTGCGCATTCGGCAAGCAGTTAATATACAAAACGACTAAGGGCTCATGCATACAACGTAAATTGTGGCTGTACACAGGAATACACTAGAACTTACATAAACCCCACTCATGCATGCAGGCATACAACCCTGAATGCAAACTTTCTGTGTCCAGGTGTGAAAGGCTTTATGCATGTGTGGGTTCATGGAAGTACCAACGTATTCCTGCATACAGTGCTTTGAAAAAGTATTCATACCCCTTGAAATTTTCCACATTTTGTCATGTTACAACCAAAAACATAAATGTATTTTATTGGGATTTTATGTGATAGATCAGTACAAAGTGGCACATAATCGTGAAGTGGAAGGAGAATTATAAATGTTTTTCAGAGTTAATAAATAAATATGCAAAAAGTGTGGCGTGCAGTTGTATTCAGCCCCCTTTACCCCGATTCCCCTAAATAAAATCTAGTGGAACCAATTGCCTTCAGAAGTCACCTAATTAGTAAATAGAATCCACCTGTGTGTAATTTAATTTCAGTGCAAATACAGCTGTTGTGTGAAGCCCTCAGAGGTTTGTTAGAGAACCTTAGTGAACAAACAGCATCATGAAGTCCAATGAACACACCAGACAGGTCAGGAATAAAGTTGTGGAGAAGTTTAAAGCAGGGTTAGGTTATAAAAAAATATCCCAAGCTTTGAACATCTCACGGAGCACTGTTCAATCCATCATCTGAGAATGGAAAGACTATGGTACAACTGCAAACCTACCAAGACATGGCCGTCCACCTAAACTGACCAGGAGAGCATCCATCAGAGAAGCAGCCCAGAGGCCCATGGTAACTCTGGAGGAGCTGCAGAGATCCACAGCTCAGGTGGGAGAATCTGTCCACAGGACAACTATTAGCTGTGCTCTCCACAAATCTACTCTTTATGGAAAAGTGGCAAGAAGAAAGCCATTGTTGAAAGAAAACCATAGGAATTCCTGTTTGTAGTTTGCGAGAAGCCATGTGGAGGACACAGCAAACATGTGGAAGAAGGGACTCTGATCGGATGAGACCAAAATTGAACTTTTTGGCCTAAAAGCAAAACGCTATGTGTGGTGGAAAACTAACACTGCACATCTCCCTGAACACACCATCCCCACCGTGAAACATGGTGGTGGCAGCATCATGTTGTGGGGATGATTTTCTTCAGCAGGGGAAGAGAAGTTGGTCAGAGTTGATGAGAAGATGGATGGACCCAAATATAGGGCAATCTTAGAAGAAAATCTGTTAGAGTCTGCAAAATACTTGAGACTGGGGCAGAGTTTCACCTTCCAGCAGGACAACGACCCTAAACATACAGCCAGAGCTACAATGGAATGGCTTAGATCAAAGCATATTCATGTGTTAGAATGGCCCAGTCACAGTCCAAGCCTAAATCCAATTGAGAATCTGTGGCAAGACTTGAAATTTGCTGTTCACAGACGCTCTCCATCCAATCTGACAGAGCTTGAGCTATTTTGTAAAGAAGAATGGGAAAAATGTCCTCTCTAGAGGTGCAAAGCTGGTAGAGACTTCCCCAAAAAGACTTGCAGCTGTAATTGTAGAGAAAGGCGGTTCTACAAAGCATTGACTCAGGGGGGCGCTATACAAATGCATACAAAAAAACTAGATATTTGGGGGGAACACCCTACCAAACGTATGATGCTGCTCGTAACGACCAACAAACAAAAAATCTATAAGTTACAGCGCACACATGATACATAGTCCTGTCAGGCTATTTAAACGCATCTAAACGTATATAGCAAAAAATGCAAAAATACGGGGGTTTGGTCACACTGAAAAGCCATGAAGTGCTTAAGCCCACTGACTGCTGCAAAGTACCCCGTTTTACCAGTGGGAACCTACACTGACCTTAGAGTGAATGCTCATATCTCTTAAACCATGGAAGCTAACGCCTCTCTTTATGGGAGACCAGAGGACACATCCCATGGATCAGGTGGACACTGATTGGTACTAATTAAGGAGGATGGGGTTCACCAAGCCAAAAAGGTCTGGTCAGGACCCAAGCATAAAGCATACAAAAAAACTAGATATTTGGGGGGAACACCCTGCCAAACGCATGGTGCTGCTCGTAACGACCAACAAACAAAAAATCTATAAGTTACAGCGCACACATGATACATACTCCTGTCAGGCTATTTAAAAGCATCTAAACATATATAGCAATGCACCCCACACTTTTCCCATATCTATTTGTAAAAATTGCTGAAAACCATTTATCATTTTCATTCCACTTCACAATTATGTGCCATTTTGTGTTGATCTATCACATAGAGGCCCAATAAAATACATTTATGTTTTTGCTTGTATCATGATAAAATGTGGACAATGTCAATGGGGTATGAATACTTTTTCAAGGCAATGTATGGCCATTCATTACTATGGAAGCCTGTGCACAGCGGCAGGGAATTACGCCTGCAGTATACGTTGTACAGCTCCACGCAGCCTAATGTAGTGATTACACATGTTACATTCTTGTCTAATGAAAATGAAGTTTCCCTTTAATCTACAATCCTTCTTGCAGAATCAAGATGCCACTCTTTCCTTAGCTACAAAACAATGTATGAAGATCCTTTTTTCCCTTCATATATAATGAGCCATTTATGATTTCATTCACCGTGTCGCTCCCTTTGTGTGCCAGATTTCAACGTTCTTATTTTCATTTTCTATGTTCTATAACGACCATATGTAGGCAACATGATTCATGATCGCACATACTTGTGTTTACAGCACAGACTTTTCTCCGCTATAATTAAGTAAGGCACAACTTCTGCTCATTATTTAGATGTATTTATAGTCTGAAGTAAACAACAGCATTTCATAAAAGGCTTCCATTGGCGTGCTTCGCCACAGATTGTAAGAATTATCCATACATGTTTAGTAAACAGCTGCAACCGCAGGGTCTTTTAAGGCTTTATTAGGCTCGGTTTTTGAGGATGGGCCCATTCAGCTGAAGGGGGTCGGCATCGGGCATGGTTTTTTCTCCAGGATGACGGAAACAGAAGATAATAGCAAACGTGTATTGCATGACATAGTCCGGTCACATAATACTCTACGGTTGTGTCTTTGCTGAGCTAACTTTCTAAAGAGAAAAATGTCAAGGACTGCAGATTCATTCAGGCACAAGATAGGCTTATGGGATTCCAGGCATAGGCTGACTGGTGCCAGCCAATCAGGATAATGCAAATGTAATTAGAGATAATGATGGCACTGTATAGAATTTTAACATTCCAGTCCTATATTAGCCAGGCGGAGTAGATCAACTACAGTCACTTTTATATTGAGACCCACCGGTCGTCGTTTAACGGCTAAACTGACATCGGATTTGTGTATAGGGCGTGGTTTTTAAGGAGTTATATTTTCACTGACATCAACTAGATGAGGCGGACCGATTATATCCTGACCTTACAATTTTAAGATATGTCACGGTAGTAATAGAGAT
>BLSH010416462.1:11987-28190 GCA_018402905.1 Glandirana rugosa | reverse complement strand
AGTTTGCAGCCAGTGACACAGGTGGGGGAGTTATGTAGCCAGGGACACAGGTGGGGGCAGTTTGCAGCCAGGGACACAGGTGGGGCAGTTTGCAGCCAGGGACACAGGTGGGGGCAGTTATGCAGCCAGGGACACAGGTGGGGGCAGTTTGCAGCCAGGGACACAGGTGGGGGCAGTTTGCAGCCAGGCACACAGGTGGGGCAATTTGCAGCCAGTGACACAAGTGGGAGCAGTTTGCAGCCAGGGACACAGGTGGGGTACACTGCAGAGATCCCCCCTCCCGCACTTATCCCATCCAATAGCAGGATTGTTGCAGAGATTCGGCACGCGGAGAGCACACTGAGTCTACAGAGATTCGGCATACGGAGAGCGTGCTGTCCCCCCTCCTCGGTCCCCGGGCGGTCATGGTTTCTGTGGGAGGGGAAGTCATGTCCGCTGCCACAGTGACCCGCCCCCGGCCACCGCATCCAATCACACTGAGCGGAGGCTCGGGGCAGCCAATCAAGCTAGGAGTGTGCGGCTGTTCGGCGCACCCACATAGCTTTTAATGGCTGACCAATAGGCTCACTGCTTGGCTGTCATGTGACAGCCAAGGAGCCGAAAAAAAAAAGAACGTCAATGCACCGGCGCCACCTGCCGGGGGGCAGGGCTGACATTTTTTTCTTCTTGTTTAGCTGGTGGGTAGGCGGCGCCCAAGCGCCCCTCATACACCAGCCGCCGCTGGTTGGGAGGGATCTACTGTTGAGGGAGGGGTCTATTGTGCTGGCTGCTGGAGGGTCTATTGATGCTGGCTGTTTAGAGTCTATTATTGCTGGGGTGGATCTATTGTTGTTGGGGGGGGGGTCAGTTGTTGCTGGGGGGTTTATTGTTGCTAGCTGTTGGGAGTCTACTGTTTCTGGTGTATATCTAATGTTGCTGGTGGGGCCATTGTTGCTGAGGTGTCCAATGTTACTAGCTGTTGGGAGTCTATTATTACTGGGATAGATCTATTGTTGCTGGGGTGTCCATTGTTGCTGGGGGGGTCACTGTGGCTGGCTGTTTGGAGTCTATTGTTGTTGTGGTGGATCTATTGCTGCTGGGGGTCTATTGTTGCTAGCTACAGGGGATCTATTTTACTACTTTCCTTGTTATGATTAACAAATGACATACAAATTACTTAGCATCACAAAATTATACTTGGTTCTGTATTTTCTATAAGTGGTGGTACTGGGAGGTGGGTTGGAATTGGAACCAAGGAACGGTGGGTAGGCAGTGGAGACAAGGGGTGTCTCGGAAGGGGGGAGTTCCTACAGCTATTGACAAAAAAAGCCCTGGTCACGCCATAACATCAAATGAATGCAGTTGCAATGTAGAATTTAGTGTGAAATCCCCCTTCAAGTAAGCATGTTAGCAGGCAATCACCTCCTGATTGCATGCTAACTGTGGGCCAGCCACCACTGGTCAGCAGCATTGCCCATGTGAAAAGGGCCTACTCAATTCAAATTTCACATATTTCAAGGAGAAGTATAGGAATTAAAAAAATAAATATACATACTAACCTCCATGCTGCAGCTGTCCCATGTTGGCTCTAAGGCCAAGAACTGAACAATCACTTGACCACTGATCACTCAGTTCTCAGTCTGCTCCAAGCAGACAGCAGTGGCTGTCAGACAACTTTCTTTGCTCTGCCCCTCCAACACCCAATGAAGTGCCTGGCTGGGGTGGGGGCAGGCGCCATCAGATAGCAGGGTGGTTCCTGACAATATTGTTGTAATGCTTCCCAAGCCTGAAACAGCTGATAGTGGTCTCTGAGTCTCAATTACAGTAATTGTATTGTAACCCATAAGAGATGTATGGAGAACATTGGGTTTCTGGCAGGTGTTTTGTACCTGAAAAGTTTTTAAAAGAATGTACATATGTTCTATAATGTTTTGTTTTTTGCCATGACATAGTGTTTAATATTCAGATTGCTAGGTGTCTGATCTGTAGAAGGTCTCCACTGTTCTCAAGTGGAGAAGGGGCATAATATGGAACGCAGGTACTGAGTTCTGACCACACGACACAACTCCATAGTACAAACTGGAAGAATATACACTCGCATGAACCAGAAGAAATAACCAAGGTCACAGGTGACATATTTCATTATAGGATCAGGCAGATGTCTCCAAGGACACAATGCTGGAACTAGGAGCTTTAAATAGACTTCATTAGTAGATGTTTAAAAGGAACCACAGGATTCAAGAACTAAAACCCTTGACCCATAACCTTTTCAAGGTAAGCCATTCTTTGGCAAGGCGCATGGCTTCTTATACTTCTTGTATGTCCTGGAAACAGAAGAACCTTTCCCAATTCAAGAATATTTTCATTCATGCCTTACATTATTTTGTACAGAATGCAAACGTTGCTTAGCAAACATTTCTACTTTAGAATGCAAACCATGTAAAGTCATGTTTCTTAAGAATACATATTTTTTTCAGACCATTCAGTGATTGAGAGTGAAGGGGTACAAAGTAGAGTTGAGAGAACCCGAACTGTAACGTTCCGGTCCGTACCGAACTTTCAGGTGTCCGTGTCCTGAACCCGAACGTTTGAGAAAAAGTCCGGGTTCGGGTTCTGGGTTCTGGTATTTTATCACGCATGTTGAATAGCTGCAGGGTAGCCAATCAACAAGCGTTTCACTGGTTTTCCCTAGAAGCCATCACAGCCATGCCTACTAATGGCATGGTTGTGATTGGCCAGTGCATCATGTGACCCAGCCTCTATATGAGGCTGGAGTCACAGTGCTGTATGTCACATGCTCTCTGGCTAGTGTAGGGAGAGGATGCTGCTGGCGCTGGCGAGGGACAGATTGCAGATATAATAACATCTCTTCCTGCATTACAGAATGATCTGATTACAGAACGATCTCTCATCCTGCATTACAGAACAATTTGATTACAGAACGATCTCTCATCCTGCATTACAGAACAATCTGATTACAGAACGATCTGATACTGGACTAGGTAGAGATTACTACTGCATTGAGGGACAGATTGCAGATCTAATAACATCTCCCATTTTTCTTCCTTTTGCAGCCCTCTAGCACTTTCCAGGACTTTTTTACAGCCATCAAGTTCGAGTCCCCATTGACTTCAAGTTCGGGTAACGTTCGGTACCGAACTCAAACGTTTCCGCGAAGTTCGGCCGAACTTGCCGAACCCGAACATCCAGGTGTTCGCTCAACTCTAGTACAGAGTATATGGTGAATAAAATATTAGTTATCTTTGAGACAAGTTACATTGAAACCCTGTTGCGAAATTCCATCCTATGAACCTTCATTAGCTAACATCCTCAAGGCTCTGTATCAGCTTTGTCTCTCACAGGCTATACATATAGTGTTGGCTCCTAGTTACCCTGGCTGACCTTCATGACAAGGTGGATACTGTTGAGTAATTTTCTTTTTTTTTTTTTTGGAACCAGAGGATTCATACACTTTGGAAGTCTCTGGGAGATGGAAAAAAACAAGGTCAAATCTGGTCAACCAGCATCCATAGAAAATCAAACATCTACTTTGGGTGACTGACCCTATACATGTATTTTGAAATTATGGATGTTTATAGGTAAATAGGTTAAAATCCCATCAGATTATATCCAAATATTTAAAAAAAAAGAACTGTTCTTCTGCTACGGTTGTCTATGAGAGCACCAAACATTTCTGATCTGTTGAAAGTGATTACTAAAGTCAGGAGAATAGAGTATCTCACTGCCCTCAGTGGAGACATCTTACCCTGTTTTAAATCTATCAGGAAGCCGTTGGACCAGTCTCCATTTAGTTCCTCTATTCTTTCTTCTCAGAGCAGTCAAAACAGCTTGTACTTTCCACAGATATGAGTCCATTTTTCCTTGTCCTTTACTGGAATCTCTTAAGTTGTATACTTTTCACTTACCTTACTGTATTTTCACCAATTTTGTGAAAGTTTGTGATTCCGCCTTATACTATGTTCATGACAGGCACACTCATGCCTTACACTATTTGAAAATGTTCATACTCTCAATGTTCCTTTATGGCTGTATTTTGTTCTATAATATATCCTAGATTATTCCATGTACACCTTTACATATTTGAGATCTACTTTGTGATTTCTTAGAGAGGCTAATCATCTTCAGCAGGTACACACAGGCAACAGGAAAAAAGTGTCAGAGGGTTTACTCAGATCCCTGAGGAAGTCACGTGACTGTGATTATACGTGTTGGGCATTGCCGGGTACGTGAGTGACAGTCGCAACTGGAAGCGATGCGGGAGCAGCGGCTCTAATGCCATTGTGGTATGTCTGAATGTTTTAATCTATTGTAAGTGCATTTCTATATAAATAAAAGCATTTTTAGCAATATTAAACTATGGGGGCCCCCCTGCCTTTTGTGAGTACACTTGCAGACACAAGGTATGACCTCAAGTCCTTAAAGGGACCTCACACCTTTTGTTACTGGGAGACCAAACATCACTACCATTGCATATACTGTATGAGGAGGAGACTACACAACTGAAGTACCAGAGAGGAGAGTGGATCATAACCCTAATGGGGCAGGCATATTGGGACCTGTAATTTAACAGATCCTGCGTGGTTCCAAAACGTTGCACTTGTCCATAAAATGATGTGATTGTTTTGCAATAAATGCTTTGGACTATATTTGAACATCCATGGTGTGCTGGTGAGTATTCGCATTAATTCTTGACGTATCCACCATCTAACTGGTAATCACCACAGCACCCATTGTTGATGAGTCTTGTGATCCAGGAAAGTGTGCAATAGGAATATATATATAAGACTGTAATTTAACGGGTCCACAGATAGAGGTTAGCACATAAGTACATCAGTGGTGGGAATAACTGAAGTTTGATGATACACACATGGTGAAACACAAAGTTTTTGGAGAATAACATTACCTATGAGGCTTATGAGAGACATTTTTCACATATTGAATATTCACTAAGGCCGGCCATACGCAGAACAAATTTAAATTTGCCAGATTTACTCATCATCACAGACAGTGTTGAAGCCCTCCTGCCAAGCTACTGTCTGCTCCCGGTGGCGGCAGCCATCCCAACCAGGAGAAGACAGTGACTATTGCTAGCAACTATAGCAGCAGCTAGCGAGAATCGCAGGCAAAACCCTGCATGCTAGTTGTACCCAATTTGATCCATTGATCAGCTTGGTACATTCAGCCTGCCCATACATGGTTCTGGGCGAAAACCGTGTACGGACTGCCTAAGATATGTGTGCACATCAGATGTATTTATAATTGTGTAGATGGCGCAACATTTTTATTATTTATAGATCTACAACTTCACTACTTCATCCAAAGCAAAAAAAAAGTTTGCTCTTATAAACACTTTAATTTGCCACATAGATGAAAGATACAAAGCAAAGGGAGAATCAAAGTTGCAGATGTAGATCTACTAAATAAAGGACTGGGAGAACATTAGCACAATGGAGGGTCTGGGCACCATATGAGTGAATCTTACTTTTCCATTCTATGATCATATACATTCAACAAATTAATGCTAATTGCAATGATGAAGGACAAAGTACAAGGATACTGTACTGCATCAAGGAATGTTTGCTGCACCCCATCAACGGATCTCTGGAGCATGAAGATTGTGGATAGTCGGGTTAGATGAGACATTGGAAATTAAGTGTGATGTTTTGAAGTCCTTTCCTTTAGAGACCCCAGACTTAAGGGAATCCTTATTAAAATACATACTGGTGGTTGCCATTGCTGAAAATACTAGATACCCAGCAGTCTCTTGCTTCAATACTGTCTGAGTTGGACTGGAACCAAAATGAAGACCAAAAATGTGAAGGTGAAGTCAGAAATTCTCTTCTGCACACTTTTGTTTATAGTTAAGTGACTTAGAAAGTACTGTAGACATTGGATCAGCATGACAGCCAGGAAACTAGTATTTTTTGAAGAGGTCAGACATAATCTTTCTTTGTTGAGGTTTCCTTTAAACTGCATGCTCATGGGCACAAGTTTAAGAGTCATTGAAACAGGCCATGTGACCTAGAAATGTCTAAACCTTAAAAAGACTCTGCAACCTGCCCACTCATGGCCAAGTGACAGTGCACCCCAAAAATCCACCCACCAGCATGTTTTACTCAGAAGGTCTAGAAGGGGAATGGATGAGAAGGCGTCACTTCCTGATGTATGACAAGGAGCTATGACCAATCCACCACTGGATTGGCAGGGGGCAGGCCTCCTTAAAAACAGCATTCTGCCAGCAGGCGTCAGGAGAGTTCAGGTGGAAGAGATGAGGATGTAGCTGGAGCTGTGGATCAGGCCTCACCCGGGAGGGGATCTCCCAGTTTGGGGGGGTGAACCTGAGGCCTGGGGCTTGGGTGCAGCCAGGAGCGGGAGTTTGCTCCTGGAGTGGCACAGGAGAAGCAGGAGAGCAGATGAGTTCTATATGGAAGGAGACTCTTTAAAGGATCCACCAAATAGTCGGTGAGTGGCGGCCCTTGGGAGTTAGATGAGAAGGCTGAGACAGTCTGGGAAGAGAACAAGCAGTCTGTAGAAGTTGGGAGGGGCCATTAGACAGCAGGACAGGCTGGATGGGTCTGGAAGATGGATGGGCTGGGAGTTGTAGTTCATCCAAGGCCCAGCTAGCACCAACCTACTTAGTTACACAATAGAGGGTCCACGGTTTCAGGGAAGGAAACCTGTGATTCTTACCTACAATAGGTGGTTCTGAGGCCTTGCCCGCAGCTGCAGCAGGCCTCACCATGTGCTAGTTGTGGTGAAGAGGAAGTGTCATGGAGGTCTGACAAATTTTCTTTTCAGACCAGGGAAACAAGTGTAACGGTCAGCAAGTAGTGTGCTGGAGAAAGTAAAGGAGAAAGTAATGGTCAGCAAGTAGTGTGCTGGAGGAGAAGAAGTGTATATACCAGAGGGGTATATAGTAGGTCCCATGTTCAATTACTGGGCATCCCACAGTCATCCCCTATTCCTATACAAGTTCAAACCCCTAAATATAACAATACAAAGTATCGGCCTGTTCAGTGGCTCCGGGTGTGTGGAATTCGTGTGATTGAGGGCAGCGGGTAGGTGGACCACAACTATCAGCCACTCTTGAGAGAGCACATGGCTACACATTAATGCATTGGAGCCACTTTAAGGTGATTTCCTCTCACGTCCTGTCTGGAAATGAAGTGATGTGAAATCCCTCCCATGGACATAGACATGGACTGAAACTATTTTATTCTTCACAGAATAGGATGGGATCAGAACATTTGTTAGGTTCCTACTGGCTGCGACTACTTGTGCCTGGGGTTAATATTATGAAAGGTCTGAGTATTTACATGGATAGGAAATCAAATTTACCTACCTGAAGCTATAGTGAACAAAAGGTGCGTTTTAGTGGAATTATGTAGAAAGAAAATACAGTAATAAAACAATAAAAAATGAAATGTCATTACAAATAACCTTTAATATGTTTTTCTTAAGATTAGTTCTCAAAAACAGATTTGTAAACTACAGTTTGCGTACATTTATGCAAAAAAATATACTTTTAAGACAATATAAATAATGACAGTTCTACTTTTTTTTTTAGTACAAAGAAAAAAAGTAATTGTACAGTTGTGTGAACCAGCACAAAGAGCATTTTAAATGACAAAAGAACATCACAATGAAAAGGTTATTTTTTGTTTTTGCTTTTTATTTTTTATTCACAACTTTTTTGTTAAAAAAAATGGTATTGGTCTTAAGGATAATAGGTGATAATAAAAGTATTTTCCTTATCCTCAACATTTTTGGGGTTTTACCCCCTGTTGCCTTCCCTGAGCTGATGCAGCAATTATCAGCTTAGCTGTAGACTAGGAATGAACCAAGTAATTTCAAGGAACCTGATTTTGCCATGAAATTACCAATATCGAAGTCTAGAAAATGGGAAGTCTCAGTTTCAGTCATTGACCCGGTTAGGAGAAATTTGCTTGGAAAAATATTCTGTTTTTTCCATTTATTTGTTTTTTGGGAAGTATATTTAGGGTAATTTAGTTTATACCATGTAGTGATTTTTGTATTTGTGTTTCCCCCTTTTTTTGCTGTTTATTGTTTTCTTTGTACTGTCATTTAAATATTGTTATCTTTTCTTTTTATTTACATTGCCTATTTTTCTGTGGAAAGAAATATAAAATATTAAGAGCAGTATATATATATATATATATATATATATATATATATATATATATATATTCATACTGTCACTGGTCAGTGTCCTTGATCTCTGCCACATCCATTATATGTAGGGTTGTCACATCATCCCTTTAATCCAGGACACATATGAATTACACAGGTTCTGAGGCTGATTTAATGCAGATGAGACTCCAAGTGAGTTTAATTGCCACCTTAATCAACCACAGAACCTGTGTAATTAATATGTGTCCTGGATTAAAGGGATGATGTGGCAGCCCTAATTATATGATGACGCTGTACTGCACTGGTGACAGTATGTTTAAAAAAAAAAAAATCTATTTCTTTAGTTTTCCAAAAACTTTCTGACAAAAAAATGACAACTTCAAAAAACCCGCCATACCTCTTACTAAATACATTGGACTGTTTACTTTCCAAAAGGGGTAATTTAGGGGGTATCTGTACTGTCCTGGCATTTTTGGGCCTCAAGAAATGAGATAAGCCGTCAGCACATTCGGACTGATTAATTTTCAGATATATACCATAGTTTGTGGATTCTATAACTCTCCTACAAACTAAATAATATACACTGATTTTAGTTTTTTACACCAAAGAAATGTAAGAGAATACATTTTGGCCTAAATTTATGAAGAACGATTATTTATTTGCAAAACATTATAAAAGAAACAAAGAAAAACTCAGTGGCGATTACATACCACCAAAAGAAAGCTCTATTCGTGTGAACAAAATGATAAAAATTTCACATGAGTACAGTGTAGCATGACTGCGCAACTGTCATTCAAAAATGCGACAGCGCTGAAAGCTGAAAACTGGCCTGGGCAGGAAGGGGGTGAATGTGCCCGGTATTGAAGTGGTTAAAGAGATACAAGTAGCCAGGGGGTAACTCACTCCCTGTAAGTTTTGGGATGACTGTCCCTTTCATTAAAGCGGTTGTATCATCAAAAATGTAACTTTCACCTACAGGTAAGCCTATAATAAGACTTGTAGGTAAAATGAATATCTCCTAAACCTACATGGTTTAGGAGATAATCCCACTGCAAGCAGCTGCTGACGTCACGGCGCATGCGCAGTGGTGTCCCGGTGAAGACCCGGCGCACAGCGCCGGACCTTGCCGGGAAGTCCGCCGTAAAGACGCACATGCACGGGAGTGACGTCTCGCGGCTCTGGCCACTCACAGCGCCGGAACCACGAACCCGGAAGGATCCACGGAGGGAATATGGAAGCTCCCTCTTCGGGGACCGGTCGGACCTGACGAGGCTTCGTTCTGAGGTATTTCATAATGAGCTACTATGCGATGTATACTAACTCTAATAACTCATTATGCCTTTGCCTTGCAGGTGTTTTTTTTTTTAAGGGGATACAACCACTTTAAGGCTCTGTTCACATCTTGGCGTTCCGAATCGCGCACAATTCGAAATAGCAGAAAATTACGGGATGCCGCTGCATTCCCCGTGCGTTTCCTATCACTTTCAATAGCACCCCAAACGCGGAGCAATTTTCCTGCGATTCCTCGGACGACAATCACGGTAAAATCGCACAAAGAATCACGGGACGTCTGTCGCCTAAAAGAAGTTCAAGAGCCTCTTTTGGTCGACAGGCGTGCCGCGATTATGTTTGAGCGAATTTGCGGCGATTGTTGCCCGATATGCCAAGATGTGAACGGAGCCTTAGACGACGTTTCTATCTGTGGACAATGCATTGTTAAATGATATCAAAGTGGCCAAAGTGATGGACAGCCAGCTCTCAGGCCTGCATGTACAGTAGACCTAAGGGACACCAGCTGCTATTCTAGGAGTCCAGGAAGAGTCACAGAAGCCTATTGCACGCTTGTACTGCACATGCCTCCCTGACCCCGGATCACAGGAGACCCTTTGTAACACACAGCTGCTCACATGAAGAAGGGACATGCCCATCAAACAGAAGCATCAAGGGATCAGCATTACAGGTCCGTGAACTCTGAAGACAATGTATTCAATGCCTAAAGAAATAGAAAGTCAGAAATATTAATTCAAGAAAGCAACTTCACGGAAGCTTCTGCTACAGAGCGGACACATTATTTATTACTTTTATCCCTTAAATTAATTTTTATAAGTGTATTTTACAGCAATAAAATATATGAGAAGCTCAAAGTAACCAACTCTTTGCTCTAGAATAGATAAAAATGATTGTAAGTTGAGATACTTTGTAAACTTACCAAGGTTGTACAGGAAAATGCAAACATTTATTGCTTAGCTTCTTTTTTTTTTATTAATTTTTTTAAGCCTTTTGTTGGCTGAATCGCTAAAGCCTCCTATTATCACACTATGCACATGTGTATATTTTGTCCCTGTGCATATTTCTGTATAGTAGCTGAAGTAACAAAACCTGCTCCTTAAATCTCAGTCTTTTGTGTCATCAACATCTGTTGTGCCAGATACGTTTCTACTATGCGAATTAAAAATGTATGCGTTATATTTAGACATACGGCCATATATTTTCTGTTAAATATTTATTCCTTCTAAACTGCATTCAAGTAAAAAAAAAAATAAAAAAAAAAGGAAATCATAAAATACAACACAAATCTTAACAGCTTAAGGACCGGAAGGATTTCCCACGTTAGGACCAGAGCACTTTTTGCGATTCGGCACTGCGTCGCTTTAACTGACAATTGCGCGGTCGTGTGACGTGGTACCCAAACAAAATTTGCGTCCTTTTTTTCCCCACAGATAGAGCTTTCTTTTGGTGGTATTTGATCGCCTCTGCGTCATTTATGATCACCGCTATAAACAAAAAAAAAGACAATTTTGCAAAAAAAATAAAATATTTCTTACTTTTTGCTAAAATTCAAATCCAAACAAAAATAAATAAAAAAACTAATTTGGCCGATATATATTCTTTCTCATATTTGTGGTAAAAAAAAACTGTGATCGGTGATTATTGATTGATTTGCGCAAAAGTTGCCGCGTTTACAAACCATGAGAATTAATTTATGGCATTTTTACTGATTTTTTTTTTTACTAGTAATGGCGGCGATCTGCAATTTTTATCGGGACTTTGATATTGGGGCGGACATGTTGGACATTTTTGATATTTTTTTTGGGACCAATGACATTTATACAGCGATCTGAAATTTAAATATCCACTGATTACTGTGTAAATGTCATTGGCAGTGAAGGGGTTAACCTGCAGGGGGAGATCTAGGGGTTAACTGTGTTCCCTGGGGTGTTCTAACTGTGAGGGGGCAGGGCTGCCAGGGGCATAAGAGATCTAACTGATCCCAGTGACAGGGATCAGTAGATCTCTGTTATACCGCCTGACAGAACGGGGAACCGCCGTGTTTACATCGGTAGTTCCCCATTTTTCTTCTCTGCCAGGTCATCTTGGGTAGCTGGAGGACATCGAATCTGCCAGACCTGCGGCCACACTGCTGCAGAGTGCGGCGGGCACGAGCAGTGTTGCCAACCTACCAGATTGAAATTTACTGGCACAAAACCCAAAATTTACCGGCACAGCCAAGTTTTTACTGGCATTTTACAAAAGTTACAAAATTACAGTTTTCAGTGCAAATTTCAGTATTTAGGCTACAAGCAAGTACTCTGTGCAAATAGCAATGTGATTTAAGGTAGATATCAAGGTAAAAAAACATATTTCTGTTATTTTCAATATAATAAGGGGGGATAATTTAGCCCATCAGTTTTGTCACCTATGTCAGATTGTAGAGATTTCCCCTTAATTTCTGTTCCATAACCACCACAGAACGTGAGGTGAAATCCCTGGTAGCCACTAGGATCACCAGAATTTATGTCCCCACTTCTAAAGACTTCCTGTCTCCATCACCTACTGTTTTTATCCCTCCAGTCTCCATTCCTCCATCACCCCTCATCTCCCTCACACCATCCCCCTGTCTCCATCCCTCCATCACCTCTTGTCTCCATTACACAATGCCCCCCCATCACTTCCTGTCACCATCCCTCCGTCTCCATCACACCATCCCCATCACACCATCCACAGGGAGGCAGGCAGGAATCAGGAGGATCCATCCAGAGCGTCTGCTCCGGTCAGGTGCTGGCTGGTGGTGGTGTGGCGGGAAAATGCAGTAACCTCATTTGAGGGCGGATGGGCAGAGGCACTAGCTGGCAGCAGGAGGAGTGGTCATCCAACTTGTCACAGGATCAGATCTTCTCACTCGCCGCTCGGGAATTCCGTAATTGCATATGTGCAGCTCTGACCAGAGCAGATGGCCGCCGTTTTTACTGGCACTTTTGGGCTGCTACGGACTTTTACGGACACCCGGAAAACTGCCCTGTTTTTACGGGTTGTCCGTAAATTTACGGACGGTTGGCAACACTGGGCACGAGCGAGCTGCCGTTTATAGACGGCGATTAGTGGGACAGCAGGAAATGTACGTGGGGTGGTCAGGAAGTGGTTAATATACCCCAAATATTACTTTATGGGATCTACACATGCAGTCAAATCTTTGCAATAATCAACACAACCTATCAGTATAATTACTGTTGGTGATCTGTTGCCTTGATCTATGCACCTATTTTTACAATCAGTAGCTGGTTAAAAGTAGTATATAGTGCAAAAAAAAACAAAATGCCCTTTTATTACAAACATTAGATATAAGATAGTGATCTCAAAGCTGAAAAAATAAAATGTGTGCAGATGTGTAGTCATTATTATTATTACAGATATAATAATAATAATTATTATTATTATGATTATCATAAATAATGATAATAATAAATGTTATTATTAATAAAGATATTGCAGAAAATAACAGAGGCAAATAAAAATAAAGTGTCGCCCCTACTCTTTAGGCCTGATTTACAGTAGTGCAATTTCAGATGCGTCTTAAATTGTACAGAATCGCATGACAAGAGAAATCACATTATTTTCTTGTTCAATATTTTTATTGAAGTCTACAGGAAGAACAGAAAAAAAAGGGGGTGAATAATGTCAACCATACAGTAGGACATAGGAAATAGAGTCGCATGAATGGGTAAAAATGGCAAAACAATAATAACAATCATGCATGGAAAATGTAATCTATTCCAGAGGCTAAATATATGGTTAGGAGGATCGTCCAATATCCCCGGACACCTCGTTTGGGTGAGAAATTACATTATTTCAATGGCGCCCGTTCACATCAATGCCACGACATACAATGTCATTTTGAAAAAGGTTTCTGTGCTACTTTGCTGTGATTTGGCCCCAAAATGCCATCAAAGCCGCATTGAGGTTGCACTACATAATTGCACTGTAAATTGAGTCAAAATCATATTAAAGCAGTGTGAAACGAGTCTTAGAGTGTTTACTTGTATTAGATGATGATGATTATTATTATTACTATTATTAATATTATTATTATCATCAGTATTATTATTATTGTTATTAATAATAATAATAATATCTTAATAACTTCTAACGGTTATGGGTAACTCATTATCTTTATTTGTCTCTGCCTATCTAAAACTGGTTACACACATTGCATTCTGGCTGCACAATCTCCGGATTTACCAATAAATATATAGTGAAAAGGTTGGTTTGACTAGACAGTCTAAGCCTGGGTTCACAATAGAGCACGCTCCAGCTCCCAGCAGGTGTCTGGTGCATCTCCATTCACCGTTTCAAGTCCGATTTCAGCCCAAATTTTGGCCTGAATTTGGACCTGAAACGGACCAAAACACGCACAGGAACCCTGTGCAAATTCACACCGGAGCCGCTCTGGAGATGTTTGAACTGCTCCATAGAGAGCCGGTCACAATCTCCTGCTATGGCACTAGTGTGAACCCAGCCTTAAGGATTGTTGTGGTTGGCCTTTTGCACCACCTAGTTGTTGATAAATCCCATGGAGATTCCATGCATTGCCACATTAAATTATATCTAGACCAAAACTTTTTTCAGTTTTTGATGCAGTGTGGGGAGCATTTGGTTAGAACCCCTGCCAGGTTCTTATGGCTATCTGTATCCTCACTGGGGTGATTTCACTCTCCTGTTGACCGGGAGCAAAATTGAGGTAAAATCCCAAATTTTGAGTCATTGGTGGAACAAGGTAAGAGAGGGACTCTTCCAATGGGGACACCTTTTCTAGTGACACAATACTGGTCACTGAGATTTTATCTATTTCCTGCTCTAATCTACAATTTAAAGACAGTTTTGGCTTGTGATATACCATATTTATCAGCATATAACACGTACAGGTGTATAACACGCACCTTAATTTTAAGAGGGAAGTTTCAGGGAAAAAACGTAAATTTTAAATATAGAACTTTGAAGCAAAATAAGGGTCAGTGCCCATCAATACAGCCTTATCAGTGCTCATCAATGCATCCTCACCATTGCCCATCAATGCAGCCTCGCTTTTGCCCATTAATGCAGCCTGAACCGTGCCCATCTGCAGCCTCGCCATTGCCCATCATTGCCCAAAAAAACCCCTGCCACCTCTTTGCCATTGTATTCTGACAGGGAGGGACTCCTCTGCTGTCAGAATACATTGAACAGCACTGTAGCCAATTGGCTGCAGCTGCTAATTGAAGGAAAAGTTTCAAACAACTCTTTTAACCAAAGTCAATCATTAGCTCGACTTATCGACTTATGTCATGTGGGAACAGCCATAAATGGATCAAAGTTCGGTTGCTGCTCAAAACTGCCAAATTCCGATCCATCTATGGTCAGCTTTGCCCTTATGTGATGTTGTCTTCACAATACGCATTGCATTGGAATGCTGGTCACTTAGTATAGCCTTATCTGTATTTAGACCCTCGCTATATTTCTCTCTCTCTTGTACCTTCCCTTTGTATCTTTCTCTCTCTCTTTCTCTCTCTCTCGTCTTCTCTTTGCATCTCTTTCTCTTGTGTCTTCTCTTTGTATCTCTCTCTCTTGTGTCTTATCTTTGTATATCTCTCTCTTTCTCTATCTTGTCTTCTCTTTGTACATCTCTTTCTCTATCTTGTGTCTTCTCTTTGTATCTTTCTCTCTCTCTCGATTTCTCTCTTGTGTCTTCTCTTTGTATCTCTGTCTCCCTCTCTCTCTCATGTCTTCTCTTTGTATCTTTCTCTCTCTTGTGTCTTCTCTTTGTATCTCTTTATCCCTCTCTCCCTTGTGTCTTCTCTTTGTATCTTTCTCTCTCTCGTGTCTTCTCTTTGTATCTCTTTATCCCTCTCTCCCTTGTGTCTTCTCTTTGTATCTTTCACTCTCTCTTGTGTCTTCTCTTTGTATCTCTGTCTCCCTCTCTCCCTTGTGTGTTCTCTTTGTATCTCTGTCTCCCTCTCTCCCTCTCTCTCTTGTGTCTTCTCTTTGTATCTTTCTCTCTCTCTCTCTCTCTCTCTCTCTCGTGTCTTCCCTTTGTATCGCTGTCTCCCTCTTGGCTTCTCTTTGTATCTTTCTCTCGCTCTCTCGTGTCTTCTCTCTCTCTCTCTCGTGTCTTCTCTTTGTATCTTTCTCTCTCTCTCGTGTATGTGTGTATGTATATAAATTATACAAATTCCTTTTCAATATAAAAAAAATCCCAGTAATATAAAACATATGGGTTCTAGAATTCTCAGTTGCTATTTTTCTCTCTCTCTTGTCTTCTCTTTGTGTCTTTCTCTCTCTCTCTCTCTCGTGTCTTCTCTTTGTGTCTTTCTCTCTCTCTCTCGTGTCTTCTCTTTGTATCTCTTTATCCCTCTCTCCCTTGTGTCTGCTCTTTGTATCTTTCTCTTGCTCTCTCTCGTGTCTTCTCTTGGTATCTCTCACTCTCTTGTGTCTTCTCTTTGTATCTCTGTCTCCCTCTCTCTCTTGTGTATTCTCTTTGTATCTTTCTCTCTCTCTCGTGTCTTCCTTTTGTATCTCTGTCTCCCTCTCTCTCGGCTTTTCTTTGTATCTTTCTCTCTCTCTCTCTCTCGTGTCTTCTCTTTGTATCTTTCTCTTGCTCTCTCTCCTGTCTTCTCTTTGTATCTTCTCTCCCTCTCTCTCTCTCTCTCTCTTTTGTCTGCTCTCTTTGCACTCTTCTATGTTTCTCTTCTGTCCTCTCTCTCGTTCTCTTTCTATGTTTCTCTTCTGTGCTCTCTCTCT
>BLSH010416462.1:0-11274 GCA_018402905.1 Glandirana rugosa | reverse complement strand
CTCTCTCGTGCCTTCTCTTTGTATCTTTCCCTCTCTCTCATGTCTTCTCTTTGTATCTTTCCCTCTCTCTCATGTCTTCTCTTTGTATCTTTCTCTCTCTCTTGTGTCTTCTCTTTGTATCTTTGTATCTCTCTCTCTCTCATGTCTTCTCTTTGCATCTCTGTCTCCCTCTTTCTCTCTCGTGTCTTCTCTTTGTATCTTTCTCTCTCTCGTGTGTCTTCCCTTTGTATCTCTGTCTCCCTCTCTATCTTGGCTTCTCTTTGTATCTCTCTCTCTCCCTCTCTCTCTTTGTATCTTTCTCTCTCTCTTGTGTCTTCTCTTTGTATCTTTGTATCTCTCTGTCTCTCTCTCTCTCTCTTTCATCTCTGTCTCCCTCTCTCCCTTGTGTCTTCTCTTTGTATCTGTCTCTCCCTCTCTATCTATCTATCTCTCCCCCTCTCTCACTCCCGCTCTCTCCTTTTCATATTTATCTATACTTATTCATATCCAGAAAATCTTGATATTTATTTAAAGGAAATGTCTTTGGTACTGCATATATTGCATAATTTGTTTACATTTACATCTATTTTGGCTAGAATTTGGGTTGATCAGGATGTGCCTTTTTGCCCCTCGTTTTCATCCAAAAATGACCAACCATTTATGGTTATAACATTATATAAATTATACAAATTCCTTTTCAATATAAAAAAATCCCAGTAATATAAAACATATGGGTTCTAGAATTCTCCGTTGTCGTAAGCTTAATTCTAATCAAGTGTATTTTATAATCTCCTAAAAATACAGTTAAAGATGACATTTGGGAGCCATTTTGTTTTATGAGCACTTGTTCTGTGTGCATTTTTGGCTGTTTTTCTTTTCTACTTAGTGGTCATGCTATTAGGAATGTTAATGATCTTTTTTTTTACATTGCTTTAATTGCCTCCGTCATCCCTGCAATATTGCCTACAGTTCAATAATGCTGAAAAATGTGAACTTTTGGTATGATCACAGAAACAGTATCGCATGGTGCCGGAGGAAGAATGTTGGAATGTTGAGCTATACCATTACCCCCTGCCTTGGATTTCAGCTGTGCAACCTGCTGTACAGAAAACCTAGATGATGGTCCGTTACTGATACAAACTAGTCACAGAGTGCTGCATCATGCTTGGAGTATGCAGTGCTGTTCCTTGTGCTAATGTGAAAGACTTTAGTTATTTGTCCAAGCAGCTGCAATGAATCTAATGCATGCTAATTCTGTGCCCACTTTGGTGGCTCGCCCGAAACTCGTTCCAGAATGCAAGCTCTTTGTGAAACATTATAGCGCCTGAAACTGAGCCATGTATGAAAAAATCTTTCAAAGAAAACTGAGATGGAAAGTGGCATCTGGAATATGAAATTATCCTTTCTGTACAATTTTATTTTCTTAAAGTGTCAGTAAACCCAAACTTTTAGACGGTATGGTCAATTGAGACTTTGAGGGTAGCCTAGAAATTAGGAAATGCCTAGAAATTAGGATTTGCCTATACCTCTCTGCCTATAGATTCTCACTATGTAGCATTTTTCATTACCCCATCAATGTGGCATGTTAATGCCTAATATTTTAATGTATCTAATGTTTTAATGCATTGTATCCATTACATTTTATTGAATCTGTTATACAACCCTATACGGTTGATTTACAAAAACTGGAGAGGGAAAAACCTGTTGCAGCTGCATGGTAGCCAACCATTTTCTAACTATATCTTAGACAAAAAAAACTTGGAAGCTGATTGGCTTCTATGCAGAGCTGCACCAGATGTTGCATTCTCTGGTTTAAAGTGATTGTAAGTGAACACCTTGTAAAACAACCTCAGTTTAAAATAGAAATTAAAAGCAAAACATTTTTGTATAGATATAAAAACATTACAAATGTGTTCCCACTGAGCTGCATTGAATGGTTGTGCAGCTGGCGGCGTGTAAGGATAAGTCTGATCATTGGAGGAGAGCAGGCTGAACTCCCAGCATAGCTAGAGAAAAGACCACGGTGTGCTCACCTGCTTAGTGTGGTCAGTTTTTAATAGGAAAGCAGAGGGACTGGCAGAAAAACAAGGGATTTCACACAAAGGAAGCAGTACAAAGAGAACATGATACCTTCTCATACATAGTACAGCAGGCACATATCAGGAATATAAAGTAGCAAACTCTTTAAGTAAGAATGAATTCACATGCGGTGACAGCGCGGTAAACCGCTTGTCACTGCAGGGACACACAGGAAACAATTGTTTCCTATGCATCCCATGCACGCTGCAACTCAGCCAAGTACTGTGCTGCAGTGCGTTACAATGTAGACATGCTGAATTTTATTTCAGCTCACCGTGCTGAGTCACACAGCAATGTAAAGCAAAGAATCGCACTGCTGTACATTGCCGTGAGTAAAGTGTACACTTCAAATAAAGTTTGCACAAAACATAAAAAAAAAACAGAGTCATGCGCTGAATTGTGAACCACACTGCCCCCTACCATAACCAGCAATGGAGACCTGCTGGAGTCGTGAATTGCTCCAGCAAGTCTCCATTCAGCCTCAACCAAACCCTATGTGTTATGCTCATTGTAATTTGTACCCACAGACATCAGAGTGTCAACCTAAACTTAAGAAGTGGCAATTTACAGACAAGAAACATTTTTTTTGGTATAATTAAGTAATTTCATGTTCAGTAAAGCTAATGATTCCAACCCATCCTTAAGCTCTGTACACATGGGCCAAATATCAGATGGCATTGACCGGTTCAATAGAAACCGTTTGACATTTGGCCAGGCCAACAGAAGCCGGACATTTTGCCAGCCGGCCAGGCATGACCAAAAAGGTCTGCCAATCAGCACTCATTCAAGGCTCTGAGCCATTGGCTGAGAGTGCCGACCAGTGTGTTTTGGCCGGGGGGAGGGGGGGGCGTCCCTCTGTCAAAACACAATAGCTCAGCGGGGGAGATTGCTATACTAACATAGGATTTTTAGTACAGTGACTCCTCCTAAACTCTTCAGTTTTAATTCAGCTTGCTGAGTTGAACAAAAAAAAAAAATGTCTAGTGTGTATTAGGCTTTAGACAAGTGACATTTGGAGCCTCTGCTGGTTTGACCACCAACAGGCCTTTTGACCCCTTCTAATTTACCCAGTATACCAATAAGTTATTTCTTCTTAAAAAAGGAGCTACACTACCTCCCCAAAAAGCAGGTAGGGGACAAAGTACTAGCCCCATCAGCTTTGCAACTGATATTTCTCTATTACTGACTTACCATGGCTTTAAAAAAATGAATAGGTAGCACAGGACCCTTAAAATGTGTTGCTTTCCTATATCATTGCATTGGTGTATAAACTGGGTTTCAATGTTTTTGGATTGGCAAATTCTACATGTGAAAGTATTTTAACGCAACAAAAAAAAAAAGCCCGCTGATGAAGACGTAATGACGAAACGTGTCTGGGCATGACCACACGGTTTCATTGACGGCCAGCATCCTTGAACTCAACTCAGAAATCACCCTGTTCAGGGGAACACCAGGAACCGGTGAGAGAGATTGCGTGTGCTGAGCTGTCATCACTTCATATGTACATTCTGTGACTGTTTTATCCTTTGTAAGTGCAGTTTTAAGGGGGGTTATGGGGAATAAAAAGTTGTAACAGGATTACACTATGTAGTCTGTTCTTTTCAATCTGAGAGATATTGTGATCGGAGAAGGATCTGGTTTCTAAGGAGACTTCAGGAGCGATCAGGAGTTTATCTAAAGGCAATCTATTTTTTGAGGATCTGGTGAGTGCAACATCTGAAGGGAGAAGTTCTCACGAGGTGTGGTGAAGGGACTGTTGGGCTTGATCATCCCTAATACTTTCAAGACCTTAGAGCGGTGTAACTCTACTATCGGTCGCATTGATCACGTGGTGCAATAACCCTAAACTGTTTGGATGCATATGGTGTGCAATACACTGGTTGAGCGCTGCTAATGCTTTTACGATTTCATTTGATTTCAAGCATATATGGTTATGATTTAAACATTCCTTAAAATTTAACTGAAAGGGTCTAAGATTAAAAATTTCAACATAGGATCAAATAGAGATAACATGTTTCGGGGGGGGGGGGGGGCAGAACTATTCCCCTCATAAAAAAAAAAAATACAACTAAAATATGTAAATACGATGATTTATTTTATTTTAATGTACAATTTCACACCAGAAAAGTAAAAACTGCTTAAAAATTAGTTAATACATAAAATCCATAAAAATCACTACTAGTCAGACCACACAAGTAAACAATTAAATATAATTTGAATAAATAAAATGGTTTAAAAGTTGCTGAACCTGGCAACAGCTGATATAAATACATTTCTGGTATTATTTAGGCATTTTGTAAAATCATAATAACAAGATGAAGAGGGTGCTGCCCTTGAAATGCGTAAGCCTGTTGAGTACTTTTACTTGATGTATGTTATGTGCATACTTTCTTTTGTGAGCATATTGGTATTCTTGTTTTCTCTCACTAAATCATTTTTATCACAATGCACATGGCTGGTGCTTTTTGTTTTAGTTCCAATGTTGCGTGGATCATGAAGGCAATTTAAGTAACTTAAAAATGACTTAATTTGCATGGATTTATGTTGTTTTGTTTTATGCCATTGTGTCATTTTTTTCTTTAATATGTTTACATACACATCAGTCTACATTTTATGCTTATTTTATTCTCCAGCTTATGAAATGATTTGCATATACAAAATGTCAATAGAGATTTTTTTAGCCCTGATGAAGCACCTGTACCCATACCCAACCAATCACGTGTACTGCATGTAAATATGTTATTGAGGACTCGGAGTATACTGATAGGAGGAACAGCAAAATGAGCAGACACACAACATTAGCAGTCTCCTGCTGCTCTTTTACTGTCCAATCAACAAGCAGGAAGTGGAGAGAGGACACTGTTGTATTTCTTAAAGTGATTCTAAACGAAAGGTTACAAAAATAAATAAATAGCAAACATGTTATACTTATCTGCTCTGTGCAATGGTTTTGCATAGAGGAGCCCTGGTCCTCTTCTTTTTCTGTCCCTGTCCTTAGCTGCGCTCTGTGTGTCCATTCACACACAGAGCACAGCTTAGTTCCACTCTCTACTCATTGGATCACTGGCTGCGATTGACAGCAGCCAGTGAAAATTAACAAGTGACAGCCGTGAAAATTAACAAAGCATATTCCTCTGTAGTGTGTACTTGCTTCAATCGAAAGTCCAAAGTGTGGTTCCACTCCGTTCTCTTTTCCCTCTTCTATCTGCATTAGTCACTTCTGATAGGTTATGACCACATAATCTTGGGAGATGGTCCCCATCCCCAGCAGTACACACAAGGTGATTGACAGTTCAGCCCTGCATGTTTCTCTATGAGACTAGAGGGTATGTAATTGCCCTTCACTCAAGTTTCAGATTACACTCAGACCCCTGCTCTATAATGTGCAGGGTGTGATGTCACACCCTGCCTGCTGGAGCTAAGAAACAGCATTTGATCTGTGTGTTTTAGAAGGCTGCACAGAACAGAGGGCTAAGGATAAACAGGTACAACTTATGTGGGAGGATTTGTTTAATCTCTGTGTATCACCTGAGGATGGTCACTTCATTGGGTATACAGTATCTCACAAAAGTGAGTTCACCCCTCATATTTTTGTAAATATTTTATTATATCTTTTCATGTGACAACACTGAAGAAATGACTCTTTGCTACAAAGTAAAGTAGTGAGTGCACAGCTTGTATAACAGTGTAAATTTTCTGTCCCCTCAAAATAGCTCAGCACACAGCCATTAATGTCTAAACCACTGGCAACAAAAGTGAGTACACCCCTAAGTGAAAATGTCCAAATTTTTCCTCCCCGTTGTTACGAGACTTGTTAGTGTTACAAGGTCTCAGGTGTAAATGGGGAGCAGGATTGTTAAATTTGGTGTCATCAGTCTCACTCTCTCATTTTGGTCACAGGAAGTTCAACATGGCACCTTATAGCAAAGAACTCTCTGTGAATCTGAAAAACAGAATTGCTGCTCTATATAAAGATGGCGTAGGCTATAAGAAGATTGCCAAGACCCTGAAACTGAACTGCAGCACGGTGGCCAAGACCATACAGTGGTTTAACAGGACAGGTTCCACTCAGAACAGGCCTAGCCATGGTTGACCAAAGAAGTTGAGTTCATGTGCTCAGCGTCATATCCATAGGTTGTCTTTGGGAAATAGACGTATGAGTGCTGCCAGCATTGCTGCAGAGGTTGAAGGGGTGGGGGGTCAGCCTGTCAGTGCTCAGACCATACGCCACACACTGCATCAAATTGGTCTGCATGGCTGTCATCCCAGAAGGAAGGTGGAGGAGCGCAAGGTCTCTAACATCCACCAGCTCCGTGATGTCATCATGGAGGAGTGGAAGAGGACTGCAGCGGTAACCTGTGAAGCTCCTGTGAACTCCATGCCCAATAGGGTTAAGGCAGATCTAGAAAATAATGGTGGTCACAAAATATTGACACTTTGGGCCCAATTTGGACATTTTCACTTAGGGGTGTAGTCACTTCTGTTGGCAGTGGTTTAGACATTAATGGTTGTGTGTTGAGTTATTTTGATAGGACAGCAAATTTACACTGTTATACAAGCTGTACACTCACTACTTTACATTGCAGCAAAGTGTTATTTCTTCAGTGTTGTCACATCAAAAGATATAATATAATATTTAAAAATTGTGAGGGGTATATTCACTTTCGTGAGATACTGTATGTAAGGGTTTGCAACTACTTTGGTTGAGGATTCTTACATATACCTAGTGAATTGACTGGCATTAGGTGATAAACAGAGATGAAAAAAATCCTCCTACATACGTTGTACCTGTTTATCTATAGTATTCTCCTCTCTGCATCCATTCAACATACAGCATTTGTAAAGCTTGTCTGAGACATCAGAAAAAAGGGACAGAGAGCTGAAAAGACAGTCTCAGTGAGGTAGTGCAGCGCTAAATGAATTATATATACAGAAGTGAACCATATATATATAAAAAACCAGAAGTGAAGGTGAAAGGTAGACTTGGTTTCAGCCTTGTCTACCCAATGTAGTGAACACACCTAATACACGTAATAATGTGTCCATTAGTGTAAACATAAATATTGAGTCCATATCAAAAAATCCATATATTAAAAAATATCCATATAAAAAATGATGATGAGAGTTCATATAATGTCCTTCACCATATGCAACACCCAATAAAGTGACTTGTGCTTCCACTAGGTCAGCATGCACTGTGCTCCTTCACCAATAATAATGGGTACTCTTACCAGATGTAAGAAGAATGTACGCATATGGAGTAAATATCCAAGGCAGTCGAGTGGACGTCCACGTCAGCACCTCAACCGTCCCGTCCTAGTGTCCGGCCACACTTCAAGGCTATGTACTTCACAGATAGGTCTCACGATGTGGGTGAAGGCATCAACCAAACTCACAGAGTACCTGTTGATAAATGGTTGTGGTAGTAATGTGGTTCTGATATGCTCAGCTCTCCTGTGGCTTTGATATCTGCCGTAGGGCTGGGAGCAATCTCACCTGAACTACAACAGTCAAACGTTTGACGTTCATGCAGCTGTTGTGGTTCAGGTGAGATCCCTCCCAGCCCTATGGCAGATATCAAAGCCACAGGAGAGCTGAGCATATCAGAACCACAGTACTACCACAACCATTTATCAACAGGTACTCTGTGAGTTTGGTTGATGCCTTCACCCACATTGTGAGACCTATCTGTGAAGTACATAGCCTTGAAGTGTGGCCGGACACTAGGACGGGACTGTTGAGGTGCTGACGTCCACTCGACTGCCTTAGATATTTACTCCCTATGCGTACATTCTTCTTACATCTGGTAAGAGTACCCATTATTATTGGTGAAGGAGCACAGTGCATGCTGACCTAGTGGAAGCACAAGTCACTTTATTGGGTGTTGCATATGGTGAAGGACATTATATGAACTCTCATCATCATTTTTTATATGGATCTTTTTTATATGGATTTTTTGATATGGACTCAATATTTATGTTTATACTAATGGACACATTATTACGTGTATTAGGTGTGTTCACTACATTGGGTAGACAAGGCTGAAACCAAGTCTACCTTTCACCTTCACTTCTGGTTTTTTATATATATATGGTTCACTTCTGTATATATTATTCATTTAGCGCTGCACTTTATTATTGACTATAGTTTATGCAATTTGGGAAATTTGTAGTGCTGGCAGCTTGATTTCATATTTTTTTCTGTACTGGTAGCGCAATAGTATTTCCAATATTAGTCTCAGTGAGGAGACCTCTGAGAGCTGATTGGAGGGAAAGGACACTGTCCCTTCACACAGCACACAGGAACAGAGCTGAGCTGAGGCTGTCAACTACAGGCTATGTGCAGGGGACCCCCCTCCCCCGACCAAGTACACACTGTAGAGGGATATGCTTTTTTCATATCTCATGTCTGAGGTTTACAACCATTTTAAGTATAAGAGATATCATGCCCCTGGCTGTGCTGTCTGGCAGGGCTTTGTAAAACTTAGGAATGGATAAACAGATGTACACAGGGCCGTCTTTAAGGCAGGGCAAAAGGGGCAGCTACCCTGGGCCCTTTTATTGTTGTGGGGCCCAAAGCAGCTGCCTCATACTTACCAACTATCCTGGTGACTCACCTGCAGACCCTATGTTTACATGTAAATAACCAGCATTGATATGTAAATAGCGGCAGCATTCATATGAAAATAGTGGCAGCCAGCTGCAGTGATATGTAAACAAAGTTGGCATTCATATGTATATCATGCCCCCCTGAGGTTATATTCACCATCACCCATACTGGATACTGCCCACTGGGGACAAGGGCATGATTGAAAGTCCACAGCACATGTCAGCAGATGCGTGAAGGTGTCATTAACAATTGATGGCACTGCTGTGTATCTGCTAAAGGGCAGCACATTTCTGTAGTGTCAGGAAAGCGACTTTGCGCTCCCCAGTCCATGGTGTGCAGGCAGTGAGGAGATGATGTGCTGTAACCTCTAGCAACCAATCTGTGGGCAGTATTGATGATCTCTGGCGACCAAACAAGCAGAAAGGATGTGCTGTAACCTCTAGCAACTAATCAGTGAGCTGTAATGTGTGCTGTAACCTCTTGCAACCAGTCAGTAAGTGGTAATGATGTGCTGTAACCTCTGGCAACCAATTAAAATCACTGCTGATCTGATTCAGTAAAAGATTTTGAGTCTAGTTGCTATTTATTGTATGTCTCAGAGCAGGTGGAGAGTGAAATTGCGTGGGGGAGGGGCCCTAGAAAATATTTGCCCAGGGTCCAATCCATATTAAAGACGGCCCTGTGCACACATGCATCCTTTAGTGGGTAAATCAGCCCCCTTATGTGTCTTTCATCTGTGCATTTAACTGTTTGCCTGGAGTTGAGCTTTACCTGCCGTTGTTAGCCAGGTTAAGTAGATTACAGTAACAGGTTTTCTTTAAATATTTTACACGGATCACACTGTAAAAAAACTATTAGAACTGGCAGGATAGGCGAATAGATTATTTCCCCCATCCAAAGGAACATTTCACTAAACATGTTCTAACAGACATCAAGGCAATTTAAAAAATGTTTTACCACGGTACAATTCGTATAACTCAACCTAACACTGATTTTATTTTATCTTGGAGAGTGATTTAATACAAAGCACAATTAATTTAGCATTTTACCACCTGTCTCTTCCGCTTTGCAGTTGAACAATTATACTTTGCTAGACAGTGGACTGTTAAAATGCAATAGGTAATCACAGAGACATTAACTAACGAGCGGCAAAGACATTTTCGAGTCTTTCGAAATCCCCTAAAAAAAAAGCAACAGTTGTAGCAGCGTGCTAAGATAAATGTGTTGATCTCTTAAAATGACTGCAGTAGAATTAATTGAAGTTTTAAATTAAACATTGCCAATCCCTTCCCTTTATATTTGGGTCATTGAGGGCCTGACAGTACAGCTAAATGTTAGCGCTCATTGTGGGTGTGGTATCATACAGCTGTTGCTGCAAAGCCACATAATTCAAGAGCCTCTGTGTGCGTCCCTTTATGTGGGGGGGGGGCATGCAATGACTCTGGCACAATGTTAGATTCAATGTAAGGTTCCACACTTGCAAGGATTATGTGCTAAGTTCCCCAGCAAGGCATGCAGAGTCCTGATCTCTTTTTAGCTTCATTCATCGAGCTGCAAGAGTTGGCCAGTCTAAAAAGTAGAGTAGATAGTACATGCCGTGCAAAGAAAAGACCAAAGAAGTCAGAGGGTGGTATAAAAATGAGAAATGACTATGTAGCCATAGATCTGTATAACACTGCCTAGTTTAGAGTAGGCTGCTAGGTAAATTTAATTTGGCTCCTCTGTAATCAGTGAAGCAGGGGTTGATTGCTTAGGACTGTGCCATGTTTCACAGGCTACTGCTCTGCTGCTTCCCTCTATCTTCTGGAGGCTTCTAGAAATATACTGGGATGGAGAGCAGAACAGGCAGCCTGAGTATTCATGGGACTCCAGCCAATCCCTTGGGAGCTGAGCCCAGAAGGTGGAGGGAGAGCCCATAAATGGTCTGAGGCCTGGGCAGCAGGTGTGAGTGCCTGGGTCCAGCTCTGCTGGATGAGTCTCCTGTGCAGGGGCTCTGCCCCTGGGGCAGCTTTCTGGAAGTATCTGTGAGGAAGACACTGAGGTCCCAGCTATGCTTAGATGGGGGGCCTATTTGCAAGCTGAAAACCAAGAATCAAGTGGGGTCTGGAGAAGCTCACTGGAGAGATCCAGGAGGAAGTTGGTGGGAAAGAGTCCAGCTGTACGAAGTGAGGGAGTCTACATCTCCCTCACTAGGAAAAGCCTGGTGGATATCGACAGGAGGCAATCAATGATCCTGTGACAAAGTGAGTAAGCAACCCTATTGCTAAGGAATTAGTGACTGTGTGTAGCTTTCATAGTCCGGAAGGAGTAAATTTTCCCACTGAACACGTTCCTGGAATAAGCTCTTAAGGTATTGGTTGCTGTAGCGACCACCAGCTGGACACTGGAACCTATACGTTTTGTAGATATTCGCCAACACAGCACGGATCATCAATTTCATCCAAAACGTTTTTTATTAAAGCAAGATCGCAGCACAAAAAGAGTTAGAGATAGCACTTAAATAAAATAAATAGTCAGCGCGGTCAGTACGATGAATAAGCAGCTGAACACAATAGGTAATTTATCAAATCCTAGTAAGTCCAATATATAACATCAAAAGGTGCAGCG
>BLSH010416451.1:200082-212188 GCA_018402905.1 Glandirana rugosa | reverse complement strand
ATCCGCTTAGAGAGTACAGCATTGGGGGTACAGTGTTAGCCAGTACTACAGAAGAAAAAGATTTGGGGGTGCTTATTTCAGATGATTGCAAAATGAGCAAACAGAGTGACCAGGCAGTGGGAAAAGCAAATAGAATTCTGGAATGTATCAGTAGAGGGATCACCAGCAGGAGGAAAGAGGTTCTGATACCTCTATATAGATCTTTAGTGAGACCTCACTTAGAATACTGTGTCCAGTTCTGGAGACCACACTTACAAAAAGATATTGATAAGATAGAACGAGTTCAGAGACGGGTAACAAAAATGGTGAGAGGTCTGGGGGATAAATCATATCAAGAGTGACTTCAGGAACTTAATGTGTACAGTCTGGAGGAAATAAGGGAGAGGGGAGACATGATTGAAACCTTTAAATACATCAAGGGGGTGAATAAGGTTCAGGAGGGCAGTCTTTTCAATATGAAACCAAAATCAAGAACACGGGGACATGACTTCAAACTAACTGGGGGGAAGTTCAAAACTAATCTTAGAAAGTATTATTTTACTGAAAGGGTGGTTGATGATTGGAATAAACTACCAACAGAGGTTGTGAGACAGTCAACAGTAAATGGCTTCAAACATGCTTGGGATAAACATAAATCTATAGTCAGACAACAAGGTTAATGTAAAAAAAAAAAAAAAAAAATTATTAAAAAAAAAATTACAAATAAATAAATAAATAAATAAAAAGGGGCAGACTCGATGGACTACTCAGTCTTTTTCTGCTGTCACTTTTCTATGTTTCTATGTTTCTAAAAAAAAGCACTTACATATATTTTTTTTAAAAAGTCCTTACTCTCAGATTTACTATGTTTTTCTTTTCTGTAACATCATCATTCCCTTCAGCAAAGCTTATAGTGCCCAGGCTCCAGTGGGAGGAACAAATCTGGTAACACATGTCAAATCTGGCTTGTTTACAAGGAGTAGCTATGCACTACATTTCCTCTGATTTCATAAGAATCCACTGAGCTTCACATACCCATCCTGCAAAGGCCTCTGCTATTTGTGTCTATGAGGGATAGTGCTGTGAGAATGTGGGCAGCTATTAGTGTAACTGCCAATCAAGTAATGTGGTGGGTCATGACCAGGCAGTGCTGATTGCACCCTCCCATGGGAAGAGACATGACATCAAGCATACTTCTCTTTTTGGATACTACAGCTAGGAGGAAACCAACTGGGAACCATTTCTCTGTATGGAAGAATACAGCAGTTCCCAGCCAAAGAGGAGGAAAGCTTATAATGGAAATGTAAGGGACCTGTTTCAGGGAAAAATAATACAAAAACAGACTGTAAGAAGAACTAAATGATTTTTTTTTTTTCACAAGCAAGGCAAGCACATTGATAATAGTGTTCAGTTCAGCTTTAATCCTTTTTATGTTGAAGCCATTTTTTCATGTTAAAATGAACATTTTACATCTGAAGATTACTTAAAGTGGAGCTCCAGGCTCCTTCAGAAAAAAAGTAAAAGCCAGCAGCTACAAATACTGTAGCTTCTGACTGTTAATATTAGGACATTTACCTCTCCATGGATCCAGCGGTGTCTTCACCCTAGACAATTTTTCAATTGGCTCTCCAGTGCTGCTGCCACTATCTCAGGTAAGGGAAATCATCAGTGAAGCTTTGTGGCTTCACAGCTTGTTCCCTACGGCACATGCGTGAAGCGTGCTGCACTTTGTGAATGGCCCAGCGGCGGGGGAAGGATGAGGGGGCCGAACTTCCGGATGAGTTTGTCGTGGCAAAGTCATCCAGAAGTGGTACAATGTCAAAACCAGGTATCTGCTACCCCTGAAAGGTGCCAAATGTGGCAGCGTAGGGGGTGAGGAGGCAAATAAGTTGAGCATCCCCATTTGGGTGTAGCTCCGCTGTAAAGTAGAAACAAAGGCAACATTTTTTTTTTCATTTTAAATAGAGCAGGGAAGATTATAACCCCTGTCAATGTTTTTGCAATCTGGGTCCCATTGTGGAGATTTCACTTTGCTTCCTGTCCCATATCCAAAACAGGAAGTGGGAGAAAAGCAAGGATATCATGGGATGCCAGCAGAGTTACCATAACTAGTGTCCCCATTGGAAGATTTCTCTTCTATTACTGTTCTGGAATCAATTCAAAATTTGAGATGTTATTTTTCTTATACTTTCACTTTTGATGATAATGGTAAACAGGACTAATAGAAAATGTGAATCTGCCTAATGTAAACACAGACAATGATAAAACATGGCAGGTGTGCTAATCCCTTTCCACTATATCCAAAACTGAAAAAAAGTTTTGCTTTTAGTTATACTTTAAACCACCCCAAACCATTATATATACTGTATTTGGAAAGTAGAGATCCTCTAGAATAAATAGTGGTAGACACAATTTTTTTATGTCAGTTGAAAAGGCCTCATTCATTGGGATGCAGCCGCACCCACACCTGCATGGCTGTCAAATTGGGAGCTGTGTCTGTGCAGCTCTCAGTTGATACAATATGAATGGGATTGCCTGCATGGGGATGCAGTGAACACCTGTGCATGCCTGTGTGAGCAAACATGGCCCTTGCACAGGCGTACGCTATAGTATGTTTGTGTGAATGAGGTGCTACTGTTTATTAAATGTACATTTTCAGTAAAATTACACTCAAATTCATTTTATTACACACAAATACAATAAAATATAATTTTTGGTAAAATATAAATTTGAGGTTGCATCAAGTAAATAAACAGCAAATATGTCAAGCCTCAAAATTGGGCACATCTGTGAAAAAGCAAAAAAAAACGACAGTATCCAAAATTATCCTTAGACAATAATTTAAAAGCCTTTATAGCTTATCATTTCATCATCAGTTTTACAGTGAACACCGACCCTAGAGTTTCTTCTCTTAATGTGTGAGAATACGTAATATTTCTGGTACGATCTGTATTTTTGTAAGTGTGTTTACCAAGCTAAAAGCAAGCAATTTTTTTCTGAATAACTTAAGAATTGAAGCTAACTTATAACAGTGGTGTACCTAGGAGGGTACAAAGGGTATGGCCCACACTGAATACTGCAGTTCTGAAGTGTTGCTGGTGCTTGTTGTGGCTGTGCAATACCACAATTGCAGTGGCAGCTTGTCTGACATGATCTGCTGAAGTGGTGCTAAGAAACGTTTTTCTGTGGGTGGCAAGTAGGAGGATTGGGGTAATTTCACCTTTCTCCTGAATATATCTTGCCCTCAAAAGCAAAGAAGAATGTTGCAAGCCTAGACTGGGGAGTTGTTATGTGAATAATTCTTGGGCTAGGAGAGTAGAGGAGTGGAGAAACCCTGGACTAGAAAGAAGGTGGAGAATCTCTTAAACTAGTGGGAGTGAAGAATGTCTGTACTGTGGGGTGTGTATAATCCCTAGACTAGGAGAAGGGGTGTCTGGAGAATCCCTGGACTAGGAGAAGGAGGAGAATCCCTAGACTAAGAGGGGGGATGAATAATCCCTGGACTGGGGGTTGGAGAACTCCTGCACTGGGGGTGGAGAAACCCTGGCCACAGAAGGGGGTGTGAAGAATCCCTGGCCTAGAAAGGGGGTGTGGTAAATCCCTGGACTGGGGGAGTGCTGAATCCCTGGACTAGGACAGGGGTGCAGAATCTCTAGACTAGGAGGGGGGTATGGAGAACCTCATATGCATGACCCTTTTAAAGTAACCAAACTTTAGTTCAATCATTTTTAGGTTGCACAATAGAAAAGTGTAGTGGCGTTGTCATGTATTTACTCTTTTCGAAAAGTGCTTCTTAGGACTCATACGCCACCAGTCGGATCTATTTGCATATGATTAATTCTCAGTTATGATAATTCTACGGAAGGCTATTATGTACAGCATATAGACATCCAGCGGCCTTAGGAGAAGTTACAGTATCCTAATTTATAGAAGGATAGATGTATAGGAACAGTCAGACTGACTACAATCCAAAGGAAGAAAGATTTTACATACAATATCTCACAAAAGTGAGTACACCCCTAACGTTTTTGTAAATATTTTATATCTTTTCATGTGATAACACTGAAGAAATTACACTTTGCTACAATGTAAAGTAGTGAGTGTACCGATTGTATAACCGTGTAAATTTGCTGTCCCCTCAAAATAACTCAACACACAGCCATTAATGTCTAAACTGCTGGCAACAAAAGTGAGTACACCCCTAAGTGAAAATGTCCAAAATTGGGTCCAAAGTGTCAATATTTTGTGTGGCCATTATTTTCCAGCACTGCCTTAACCGTCTTGGGCATGGAGTTCACCAGAGCTTAACAGGTTGCCACTGGAGTCCTCTTCCACTCCTCCATGACGACATCACAGAGCTGGTGGATGTTAAAAACCTTCCGCTCCTCCACCTACCATTTGAGGATGCCCCACAGATGCTCAATAGGGTTTAGGTCTGGAGACATGATTGGCCAGTCCATCACCTTTACCCTCAGCTTCTTTAGAAAGGCAGTGGTCCTCTTGGAGGTGTGTTTAGGGTAGTTATCATGCTGGAATACTGCCCTGCGGCCCAGTCTCTGAAGGGAGGGGATCATGCTCTGCTTCAGTATGTCACAGTACATGTTGGCATTCATTCTTCCCTCATGGAACTGTAGCTCCCCAGTGCCAGCAGCACTCATGCAGCCCCAGTCCATGACACTCCCACCATCATGCTTGACTGTAGGCAAGACACACTTGTCTTTGTACTCCTCACCTGGTTGCCGTCATACATGCTTGACACCATCTGAACCAAATAAGTTTATCTTGGTCTAATCAGACCACAGGACATGGTTCTAGCAATCCATGTCCTTAATCTGTTTGTCTTCAGGAAGCTGCTGGCTTTCTTGTGCATCATCTTTAGAAGAGGCTTCCTTCTGGGAAGACAGCCATGCAGACCAATTTGATGCAGTGTGCGGAGTATGGTCTGATCACTGACAGGTTGACCCCCCCACCCCATTAACCTCTGCAGAAATGCTGGCAGCACTCATACGTTTATTTTCCAAAGACAACCTCTGGATATGACGCTGAGAACGTGCACTCAACTTCTTTGGTCGACCATGGCAAGGCCTGTTCTAAGTGGAACCTGTCCTGTTAAACCACTGTATGGTCTTGGCCACTGTACTGTAGCTCAGTTTCAGGGTCTTGGCAATCTTCTTATAGCTTAGACCATCTTTATGTAGAGCAATAATTCTTTTTTTCAGATCCTCCGAGAGTTCTTTGCTATGAGGTGCCATGTTAAACCTCCAGTGTCCAGTATGAGAGAGTGAGAGCGATAACACCAGATTTTACACACCTGCTCCCCATTCACACCTGAGACCTTGTAACACCAATGAATCACATGACACCGGGAAGGAAAAATGGATAATTGGGCCCAATATAGACATTTTCACTTAGAGGTGTGCTCACTTTTGTTACCAGCGGTTTAGGACATTAATGGCTGTGTTTTGAGTTATTTTGAGGGGACAGCAAATTTACACTGTTATACAAGCTGTACACTCACTACTTTACATTGTAGCAAAGTGTAATTTCTTCAGTGTTGTCACATGAAAAGATATAATAAAGCATTTACAAAAATGCGAGGGGCGTACTCACTTTTGTCATATACTGTACTTTTTCTGAGCAAATAGAGAGACAGCTAGAGCTCTAAGAACTGATCATAGGTGTCCAGTCATGTGGCCCTTTGAACCACCAAAACAGCTCACCATCCATCTGCACCACATTGCCCGAGAGAGAGAGAGAGAGAGAGAGAGAGGGAGACTGCTTCACATTGCTCCAGAGAGAGAGAGAGAGACAGAGAGAGGCCACTCCACACTGCAGAGAAAGCGGGAGAGACAGCTTGACACTGCCTGCAGAGAGAAAGAGAGAGGGATGGAGGGAGACTGCTCCACATCGCCCCAGACAGAGAGAGAGAGAGAGGCCACTCCATACTGCAGAGAGTGGGAGAGACCGCTTCACATTGCCTGCAGAGAGAGAGAGACCACTTCACATTGCCTGCAGAGTGAGAGAGACCGCTTCACATTGCCTGCAGAGAGAGAGAGACAACTTCACATTGTCTGCAGAGAGAGACTGCTTCACATTGCCTGCAGAGAGAGAGAGAGAGAGACCGCTTCATATTGCCTGCATTGAAGTGGTCACTCTGTGTGGGCTTCTCTCAGTGGGGGCAATCATTGTGCAGCAACCTCTATTTGGGTAATCATGAGGAGCAGTCTCTCAGAGACTGCTCTGCATGATTGCACCCTAGAGACACTGAGACAGAGAGTCTGCCTCTTCCCCGCACCCAGTACACAGGCCAAAAAGACTGCAGCCCTACCTGTGGAGTCTGGACTCTCTGGTGAGTGAGCACCACACCACTGGGTAAGCTAAGCAAGCAGAGTAGCCAAGAGTCACAGTGAGTGCAGCAGGCTAAACATGCTGTCCTGCTGTTATTCCCTGGGCATGATCACCAGATTCCCCAGGCTGCAGGCTCCTCCTGTGTCAATTGTGGATACTGAGAAATGCACATTCAGGCACACGCCGGTGCACTGGCCCCCATGGCCAGATTAAGGGCATGATGGGCCTGGTACTGCAGTGGAGCAGGTTTAGGAGTGGCAGGGATATGAGGTAACGTCATATCCCAGCTCTCCTCTTACTGGCCACCCTCCTGTGTTTCCAGGAGCCTGTGCTGGCTTGTGCCCAGACTTGGTCGCAGCCACACAGGTGTAATACTAGGTAAGCCTGGCATTTGATTTACCAAGCTTCCGCAAGAGCTGTGAGTTGGTGTGTGTTATGATGTGAACGTTTTCCAGCCAACAGAATACAGTGATCACTGCCGGCAGCTATAGAAGCCAGCAGTGATCGACAAAAACAAAAAAAGACACGCTGGTTGTTCTGAAGTCAGTTAATAGATTGAATTCTGTACAACCAGTCTGCACATAGATAGACTGAAATTCTGCCAGTTCAGTAAAAATTTCAGTCTGTCTATGGTGGCTTAAGTCCACCAGTCTGTGGGTTTAATAATATCCTCAAATCTTCTGAAAGGGGTGCTCCACTTAGGTGTAGAAATTCACTTTGAACGCCACCTTATTTCCATAACTCTCTTTAGGTATAAGATGTGCAAACAATAAGGTGAGAGCACATCTAATACCTACAGAGAGTAATGGAAATAAAGTAGCGTTCAAAGTGAACCATGCCATTACCTGGAGGAACTGGCAGGGAGGAAATGTGAGATCACCTCCTGTCAAATGCCTCTAAAAAGTGACCTGAGTATGGAGAGCAGAGTGGCAGTGCCTGCTGCAAGTTAACACACTCATTTGAGCTCACACTCGTGTGCTGCGGTTTGTCTGCAGTGCTGGTGTACTGGCAGTTTTCTTTAGCCGCAGTCCCTCAGACTTCTTAGGTTGTGTGTTTTAGCTGCATTTTCTGAAAGTGCACCAAAGATGCAGCATGCTGGACTTTTTGTGCACTTTCAGAACATGCAGTGATCATGTCCTAAGGTCTATGGGGCTAGGGACACCTTGCAGGAAGACTTCCAGTACACCAGCACTGCAGACAAAGCACAGCACACCAGTGTGAGCCCATTACATAGTACATAGGGTCAGGTACTGTCACAGGCTGCTAGAAATAGAACTCTTTATCAGCAGAGAGGGGAGGGAGAGGGATGTGGGAGAGAGAGAGCAGAAAGGGAGGGAGAAGCTCACTTACATTGGATGGTCCCAGCCAGGAGGCTCACTGGATATGAGTAGACTGCTCAGCTTTAACTTTCCTGCCCACACATCCTCTTCGCAGACAGCACACGGACAGCCCGGAGTATGGACGGGGAAAGAGAACAGCTCCAGCCTCTGCCAGCCATTTGTGTAGAGGAGAGAGGGGCTGGGCTGCTCTCTGTAATACAGAGCTATAATACAAATCCATAAAAGAAATATATAAAAAAAATGTATTCATCGGCTTTGGACAATTTATATTCTTCCTCATATTTTTGGTAAAAAAACCCACAATCGGCGTTTATTGATTGGTTTGCACAAAAGTTGCCGTGTTTACATTTTTTTAGTAATGGCGATCTGCGATTTTTATCGGGACTTTGATATTGGGGCGGACATGTTGGACATTTTTGACACTTTTTTGGGACCAATGACATTTTATACAGTGATCAGAAATGTAAATATCCACTGATTACTGTATAAATGTCATTGGCAGTGAAGGGGTTAACCTGCAGGGGGAGATCTAGGGGTTAAGTGTGTTCCCTAGGCATGTTCTAACTGTGTGGGGGCTGGGCTACCTTGGGCATAAGAAATCTAACTGATCCCAGTGACAGGGATCAGTAGATCTCTTATGTCCCCACTGACAGAGTGGGGAACCACCTTGTTTACATCGGCCTTTCTCTCTGGCAGCTCATCACGGCTCGCCGGCGGACACCCAAGCCATGGGCACACTCCTCCAGAGTACGGCGGGCACAAGCGTGTGCCGCCATGCTCACACCCCCTGGCTGCCTGTCCGTAAATCGCCGCCCATTTATGGCGATTCGCAGAATAGACCCACACTGTCGCCGTAAATAGGCAGTGTGCGGTCGGGAAGTGATTAATTAAAATAAAAATCTCTATAGTATATTGTTCTATTTGGTATTTGCTTACATGAGTCCATTTAAGCACAGTCAAAATTTGCAAGCCCTGGTGAAGAGGGAGCTTTGGCCCCTCAAAACACGTTGCCTTTTTTTCTACTATGAATCAATTTCATCATTAAAAACCTTGGACTTTTGGATTTTTATTGGCACTTTCACTGGATTGTATATGCCGCTCTGACTGACAAAAGTTACACAACTACTGACTATAAGTAGGTACGAAAAAAAATTACTTTTTCTAGTTTTTGAAAATTCACCTCACAGCTGAATGGTTGTTTATGCACCAGCCTACATTTTTAATGAATAAACTGTTAATTAAAGAGTATGCCATGACAGAATGTCAGTTTAGCTCGTGCATAAATTCTTAGTAATAGCAACAGAAGGTATGTATTCACACTAGGGAGGATTCTATCAGCAGATAAATGACAGGGCCTGCACACAAGTTCTTGAATTGGCTGTAAAAGTAGGATCTTTGTGTATAGCAGATGTGTGTTAATTATTGAAATTGGGACTCCACGTAACCTCTGATCTTAATTGGAAAAAATCTTGCTTAGGCAATTGCTATTTTTGCATTTCAAAAATGTCCAAGTCAGCCGCATGAATATCAGTGGATATTAAGGTGGATATTAAAGTGATTGTAAAGTCTCTTTTTTTAAGTTAAAAAAATCTGCTGTCTCAGCCAATGAGGAGGGGAGTCCCATGCAGCCGAGACACTCTTGCAACATCGCTGGATCTAGATGGGGCTCAGGTAAGTATTATGGCGGCTGAGGAGGGCTGCTACACACAGAAGGTTTTTATCTTAATGCATAGAATGCATTAACTTAAAAAACCATATGCCTTTACAACCACTTTAATACTTTTGGTTTATAGATCTGGTTTTTTTTTGTTTGTTTTTTTACTTCCCTTCTGCAATTACTGGATGATGAGGTTTTGTTGCCTTGTGCATTAATGCTCCCTTTTCACTTAAAAATATTGATCTTTTCCAAGGATGGACTTCCAATAAAATAAGTGTATTGCTGTGTTCAAGCAGTAATCATAGAATTTGTCTTTTTTAATTAAAGAATCCATAATACTTAGAAAAACATGTGCACCTTGTGACTGAGGTCACGACGCATTGTAATGTCTATAAAATATATTTTTTTAATATATAGATTTTCTTAATATACTGTATATTCATTTTCACATAAAGTAATACTGTATTGCACATGTTTTTCTTGATAGATTGCATTGTGAGGATTTGCTGAAGTGCTCAATTTCTATAGAAAGGATTGACTTAACACATGTCTATGGTCAAATTTGAAAGCCATTATATTAATTTCAATATTGATTTTCAATCATTTCTAGCCTACTCTTATTCATATGAATGATCTGTAAACTTGCTTTGTGAAGAATCCCTCACATTAACTTCCTTGAATTCTGGACAGGGCCCGAACAAGGGGTGGGCAGGAGGGGGCGGCTGCCCTGGGCACTGTGATATCATTTGCGGTGGGGAGCACCACAAGGAGGTTGGGGGGAGGGGTTTTGTGTTGGGAAGGGGGAATTTGGGGGGCGGCAGGGGATATGACTTCTTCTAGAAAGGGAAATGTGGGGAGTTGTGCTAGGAGTGGTGATTTGAGGGGATTTGTGTTGGGAGGGGGGATAGGGGAAGAATATTTCTGCTAGGAGGGGGAATTTTGGTGGGTTTTGTACTAGAAAAGGTAATATGGTAGGGGGAAGGGAATTTGAGCTAGGAGGGGATTTTTTTTATTTGGGGGGGTTGTGCTAACAGGCATGATTGGGGGTATTTGTGCTAGGAGGGGAAATTTGGGGGGATTTGTGCTAGGATGGGGGATTGAGAAGAATTTGTGCTGGGAGGGGGGATTTGGAGTGGGGGGGAGAGGATTTGTGCGTTTGTGCTCAGAGGGGAAATTTGGGGGGTAGAGGATTTGTACTAGGAGGAGGGAATTGTTTTCCGGGGCAAGTGGATTTGTGCTGAAGGCATATGGGGAATGGGAGGATTTGAGCTGACGGGCATGATTGGGGGTATTTGTGCTAGGAGGGGAAATTTGGGGGGATTTGTGCTAGGATGGGGGATTGAGGAGAATTTGTACTGGGAGGGGGGATTTGGAGTGGGGGGAGAGGATTTGTGCGTTTGTGCTCAGAGGGGAAATTTGGGGGGGGGGGAGATTTGGGGGTAGAGGATTTGTACTAGGAGGAGGGAATTGTTTTCCGGGGCAGGTGGATTTGTGCTGAAGGCATATGGGGAATGGGAGGATTTGAGCTGGGGGCGAGCAGAGATTCATGCTAAGAAAGGGATTTCGGTAAGAGGCAGATTTGTACTGGAGGAGGGGAATGCATGCTTAGGGGGTAAGCATGCAGATTAGTGCTTGCTTTTTTTGGGGGGGGAATTTTTGCTGACACATAATGCTCATACATCTTGGTGGGGGGGGGCACAATTTTGTATGTTCGCCCTGGGCTCTAGATGACCTAGTTCTGGCACTGATTATGTGACACGTATTCACTATGCCCTGTGGGTAGCACTGCTGTGTCACACATTTCACAGAGCCTGTCTTAAGAGGTGCTGAGAGAAGGAGTTTCAGGTGGCAGAGTCAGTACAGGAATCACTGCTTGCAGGCAGCAAGGTACCATGGAATTTGTAGTCCTTAGAAAGTGAAAGTAAACAGCGGAAGGGAAGCTGCAAAGCATGCCAGAGAATCCAGGAAGTTGTGGAAAGAAATGGGCAGCAGACAGGCAGCACTGACAACAAGGAGATTTTTTAAGTAAGCCTATACTAAATTTTCAATCATAACTATTATTTTTATTGATATTACAATATTGCTGATATAACATGTGTATGTTGTGATTATGGAACTTCTTTAACCACTTCAATACCAGGCACTTACCACCCTTCCCGCCCAGATCAATTTTCAGCTTTCAACGCTGTTTCATGTTGAATGACAATTGCGCGGTGATGCTACACTGTACCCAAACAACCGTTTTATCATTTTGTTCCCACAAATAGAGCTTTCTTTTGGTGGTATTTGATCAGCTCTGTGGTTTTTATTTTTTGTGTTACAAATAAAAAAACCCGAAAATTTTGAAAAAAAAAACGTTTTTCTTTGTTTCTGCCACAACATTTTGTATATACAGTGAGGAAAATAAGTATTTGAACACCCTGCTATTTTGCAAGTTCTCCCACTTAGAAATCATGGAGGGGTCTGAAATTGTCATTGTAGGTGCATGTCCACTGTGAGAGACATTATCTAAAAAAAAAATCCAGAAATCACAATATATGATTTTTAAACTATTTATTTGTATGATACAGCTGCAAATAAGTATTTGAACACCTGTCTATCAGCTAGAATTCTGACCTTCTTTTTGCAAAAAAAAAAGTTTTAAAAGCCCAAAAAAATAAACATTGTGTTTTTTATTTTTGGTGTCTCGACTAGTTTATGGTGGTTTTCTTTCGAGATAAACACCCTTGTTTTACTATTTTGCCAACAAACCCATGTCACATCGTAGTGGCGCGTTAACAGT
>BLSH010416451.1:166446-189450 GCA_018402905.1 Glandirana rugosa | reverse complement strand
GGGTATTGTGAGTACAAGTGTTTAATTTGTAAATACCTGAAGAATTCAGAGGGTGGCAGATGGTATGTTTCACTTAGTGCTTGGAAGGGTTTAATACCATCAACGTTGTAAAGATGCCGTGCTCGCAGGAGTCCCGCTCTCGTCCAGGCGGAGAAGGAATTTGGGGCTGTCCAAGCTGGATAAAAGCTTGGGTTATGTAGGAAGGAAAGGAGCGGGTTATGGGGGGACTGGAGACCAAAATGTGTCCTGAGTCTATGCCAGACTTTCAAGCTGTGTTTGGTGACTGGGTTGGTGACTCTAGAGCATTGTGATGTGGGCAGCCAAAGGAGGTTCGCAGTGGAGAGCGGATCTAGGTCTACTGTTTCTAGGGCTACCCAAAGGGGGATTTCCTTAGTGGCGTGATACTTGGGTAGTATAGCCAGTTGTGCTGCTTGGTAATATTTAGTAAAATTGGGAACACTCAGTCCGCCTCTTATACGAGGGGTATAGAGGGTTCGTGGGGGTAGGCGCGGTCTGTGGGAACCCCAGATGAAGGCGGAATAAGTGCTTTAATTTCAGCACTTGTATATTTAATAAATGCCAATACATTGGCATTTATATTGAGTGCTGGAAATTTATCGGACTTCTTTTTCAAAGAGAGGGCCATCTGTTTTTGTGAATCTGTGTGATCAATGTGCTCCAATAATTTTTCAAGGTCTATCCGATCAATAAGATCTACTGGTTCATTTTCGTCCATCAGTGCCAACATTGTATCAATGACCTCCAGCTCCTTCATGTTAGTTTCCATCTCTTTAGATTTATTTGTGGAATATAGTTGTTTAAGAAGTATTTTTCTGGTGAATAGCTGGAGGTCCTTGATTGCTTCAAATTTATTGAGGCTGGCAGTGGGACAAAAGCTCAAACCTTTACCTAGAACCTCTTTTTCTATATACGTAAGTGCATAATCTGAGAGATTTACCACTGTAAGGTTGTTGCATCTAAAAAATTCACGTCTCCCACATTGGTGTTTGCGAGTGGCGTGGATTTGGAGTCCTATGTCGGAATTGTGAGATATAAAGTGTGACTGTGTGAGGAAGAGAAAAAAGAAGAAGAATCACCACCACCTGACGTAGTGTTACCTGACACCAGATGTGACGTTACTTGCGACAGTGCGATAGGTGTGGACTCCATGATGCGTTTCTTGTGATCTCTTTCTTGAGAGTCTCCACTTCTAGACTCTCTTTTAGCTTTCCGTGTTTGTTTAAACTTTTTTGAAGAACCCTTAGAAGAAACAGAAATAGATGACACAAAAGAAGCATCAGATTCATCACACATTTTGCTTTGCCGTCTGGGTCCCATTTTGCCCCTTGAATGAGTTGGTCTCCAACCATAAAACCTATTCTCTCTGAACGCATTCAAATCCCTCTGGAACTTCTTCTCTTTAGTGATAAGAATGTCCCTATTCATTTTTTGTTCCCTTTTTTCCCTTTTGAAAAGAGGGATAAGTGGTTCTCAAGGATGCTATTTTACCATAGCATGGCAATGGATAAGAGCTGGGATGGTGCTATTGCCAAGTATACTAGGAGTGTTTATGCAGGGTGCCAGTGCTAAATACATTGGGCTTTATGCTTTAGTTCCCCGGTGTTCTGGTCCCAGTGACTGATCTATTCAGAATTGCATCACAGTTACATGGTTTACTTTCTGTTCAGTTGCAGCTTTTTACACCAGAGTATAAGGAAAGTAGATTCAGTTTAACATTGTGAGGAACATGTAACAAGTGTGTGTCTTTTGAAAGTATTTGAATTTAAAGATTGCCATTATAAAGATTGTAATGTTACTGTTGGTGAAAAGTTGAAGTCTACTACTTTTGATGCTGCTATTCATTTTATTTATCTATTCTTCTGCCTCACTAATGGCAAAGGGTTTTTGACATATTTACAACATTCATGCAATTTTACATTTCTTGAATTAATGGTAAGTCATCATTTATTAATTCATTTGCATTTTTATTGTGTTATGGATTGCACTGTTTCAGCAAATAAAACTGTCTCATTTTACAATACTGACATGGAGCTTATCAATCAGAGTGCCTTATAACCACAACTGTCTAATAAAAGAACAACAGGTGCTGACTGATTGTTTCCCCTGTTTAGAACAGTTGGACAATATCTTCACAATAATATCATTACTATACTGTGGATGCAACTTGAGTATAGTTGTATTGCTTTCTCTCCAGCCTGTTTTCACAGCCTGAGTCATCTCAGGTAAAGGTGCTTTGCATAAAATTGAATATAACTGCAATCCAGCAGAACTGTGCTCAAAGACAAACATTATCTTTTTTTTATTATTATATCCTTTATTAATTTTCAAGTATAAAAACCAAACATTGTATGACCCAACATGTGGGTAACAAAAGCACTGTCACATCATCACATCATAATCATAAACATTAACATAAACACCCCCTCCCCCCTTTACCTCTCTGTCTTCACTCTTCCTCTCTATCCTCCTTTCTGTCTCCTTATTCCCTCTGTACCCCATGTCACTTCTCTTTATCCCTAGACTATTGCTTCCAAGTAGAGAATATGTGTAACTAGTCGGACTGCCTTTATACACAATCAGTGCATATGGAGAGCTTAGGACTGCTGGACTCCAGTAGTGCAATTAAACACTGAGACTTATCTCAAAGCTGCCATTATTTCAAAAAAATCATAAAATGTCAAAAAAACACATCGCAATCAACAAATACTGTCGTGGGGTCATGTTCTGACGCGTTTCGTCATCACGACTTCTACGGAGGAGATCGGGGAGAGCGGACATCCCTGATGTGTGCCGTTATATAGTGTAAAAGGTTCGCTTAAAGTGCCGTTAATTCGCAGTTGGGCTGTGGGGGAATTGTATATGGCGGTAATCATGTTTTGTAATTTGGGCCCCATGCCAAAGGCAGAGAGTGTCGCCATTAAGTAGTCCCAGCCCTGGGGCTGGGACAACGACCTCACATATGAAATAAGGGATATCGTCCTCAAAGAATTATCTTGAGCCTCTCGGCCTGGCTGTGATACCAACTGGGGTATGTGTAGAAGAAGTCTGTTAGCTATCACCTTGGTGTAGAGTTTCGTGTCTAAATTCAAGAGTGAAATGGGTTGATAACTACTACACAGACTGGGGTCTTTACCCAGCTTGGGTAGTACCGTAATGTGTGCGTGTAAGGTTTCTGGACGTAAGCTACCCCCATTTGTAGTCCAAGGCGCGATAATATGCCACTGTTAAACTGTCCGGGCCGGGGGCTTTCCCTCTAGCCATAGCGTTAAGCGTACAGATTAATGTTGAATTATAACTCCATTTTACTTTTTTATGTATTAAGTCCCAGATTTTAAGCGCTTCCTTCGTCAGCTCATGTGCTTGAGCATCTAATTCTCTAAATTGTGGAGGAATCCACACTCTTTTACCTAGTGTCGTGCCGCTAAGTGTTTCTTCTATTTTTACCCATCTTTTTTCATTCTCTTCCCTTGTCCATTCAATCACCAGTGAAATCAAACCCGCATCATAGTATAGTTTCAAATCTGGGACCCCCTTGCTGTTTATTGTTTTTTAATATTGCAAATGTAATTCTTGGTTTCCCGTTTCGCCATATACATTTCGTTATCATGCCTTTTATCACTATAAAATAGGCTTGGGGCAGTGGTATTGGTAGCATTTGGAATTTATATAAGATTTTAGGCAAAATAATAATTTTTATGGCATTTATCCTTCCCATCTATGAGATGGGTTTTGCTATTTTTCGAATTATCTCTTTTATTTCATTCAGTAATGGCATGTAATCTATCTGGTATAGTTTCTCCGGATTTTTTGTTAATTTTATACTTCAGCTCCGTTGGCCTCCATGGGAATGCTAGTTTTAGATCTTGCTCCTCTCTTTTACTTACATTTATATTTAAGATTTCTGTTCTAGACCAATTCATTTTGAAATTTGAGAGTTCATCATAGTTTTTTTAAGATTTTAAATACGTTAGGGAGTGATATCCTTGGGCTGGAGCTATAAAACAACACATTGTCCGCATATGCGGCAATCTTGTGTTCTTCCTCTCCTATCTTACTTCCTTTTATATCCACATTTTTACGAATTGTTGACAACAGTGGTTCGATAAGACAAACAGTAGGGATGAAAGGGGACAACCCTGTCGAGTCCCATTGAACATTTCAAATGCTGTTGATGTTATTCAGTTTATCTTTGTTTACATTCGGGTGGCTATACTGGGATTTAATCCATTTTACCATTCTTGGACCAATCCCTATCACCTCTAGTGAACCCATCATGAATTCCCAGTCTACTCTTTCAAATGCTTTTTCCGCATCGATAGACATGAGCAGACTTGGGGTTCCATTTACTTGCATTTTGTTCAAAAGTAGCAATGTTCTTAAACCATTGTCCCTTCCCTCCCTTCCTGGGACAAAACTCACTTGATCAGGGTGGATCCAGTCCTTCATTAAAGTCTTAATCCTATTCGCAAGGATTTTGCAAATATTTTCATATCTGTGTTCAATAACGCGATTGGCCTGTAACTTGAACATAAAGTCAGGTCTTTCCCTTCTTTAGGTATTAGTGTTATAGATGCGAGTAGTGACTTATAATGCTAGTATGTGAACCCGTGCGATCCAGGGTTTTACCTGTTAAGGCCTCCTTTATTGCTACATTTAATTCTTCTACTGAGATAGGTCTCTCCAATGCTTCCATTTTATCTTCTGATACTTTGGGTAATTTTTAAATAGTCCCTAATTTTCATTTTATGGTCTAGTTGTTTCTCTTCACTTCTTAATTTCGTTATGGAGAAGAGGGTACTATAATATTTTTGAAAAGTTTCTGCTTTTTTTGTGGTTGTAAATATGAATTTGCCTTTTTTATCTTTTATTTTCTCAATAAAATTTCTAATTTTTTTCTTTCTTAGCATACTTGCTAGTTGTTTTTCTGTTTTGTTGGTGCCTTCATATCTTTCCTTATTTATTCTGTTATAGACTAAGGACTTGATCTATTATATCTTTTAGTTTGTCCCTTCTTTGTACTAATATCTGCTGCACCTCCTCATCTGTTTTAAACGTTATATCTTTATCTCCTTTAAGCCCCATGTCCAATCACTGTCCAATTCTTGCCGCTTCAACCTCCGCAATATCTCCAAAATACGCCCCTTTCTCACCAATGACACAACAAAGCTCTTAATTCACTCCCTGGTCATCTCTCGCCTCGACTACTGCAACTCCCTCCTCATTGGCTTACTTCTCACAGGCTATCACCCCTTCAGTCCATCATGAACGCTGATGCCAGACTCATCCACCTTACCAGTCGCTCTGTGTCTGCTACTCCTCTCTGTCAATCCCTCCACTGGCTTCCACTCACCCAATGAATTAAATTCAAAATACTAACCACTTACAAAGCCATCCATAACTGTGCTCCCAGCTACATCACTAGCCTAGTCTCAAAATACCGACCTAATCGTCCTCTTCGTCCTTCTCAAGACCTCCTGCTCTCTAGCTCCCTCATTACCTTCCCCCATACACGCATCCAGGACTTTTCCAGAGCCTCCTTACCCCAATTTGTCCGATTATCTCCTACTCTGTTAGCTTTTAGACAATATCTGAAAACCTTTCTCTTCAGAGAAACCTATCCTACCCACACCTAACAACTGTATTTTCACTTTCTCCATCTGATCATCCCCCACAGTTATTACCTTTTGTTCCACTCGACCCTCCCTTCTAGATTGTAAGCCCTAACGAGCAGGGCCCGCTGATCCCTCCTGTATTGATTTATAATGTAATTGTACTGTCTGCCCCATGTTGTAAAGTGCTGCGCAAACTGTTGGCGCTAAATAAACCCTGTATAATAATAATACTACTTATGTTTTTGTTCAAGTTGGGATATTCCTTTTATCAGTTCTTCTCTTAACCTATTTCTTTCTTTTTTCTTTTGCGCACCTATAGAAATTAGTATGCCCCTAATGAAGGCCTTGTGGGCCTCCCAAGTGGTTGCTTCTAAGAGTTCATTGGAATTGTTAATTGAAAAAAATTGTATCAATTCAGTTTTTATCCTCTCTTTTACTTTTTTCTCCTGTATTAGACTTTTGCTTAATCTCCAACTGTTCATCTTAAAGCAGCCCCCTGTTATTCTGTTTTTCATCGACACCGGAGCATGATCCAAGAGGGTTGTTATCTCAACCTTTGAGGTTTTAACCAACTCATGCACGGGAGAATAAAATGTATAGTCTCATGACTTTGGATGTTGCACCCTCCAAATATCTGCCAGTTGGTTTTGATGCAGCACCTTCGTTATCCTGCTTAACTGTCGGGTCTTCTCCCGTGCATGTGATGTACTATCTACACTGACATTTAAACAAAAATGAAAATCCCTTGCTAAAATTACAGGCCCGTTCTGATTCTGGACTAGGTAGAGATTACTACTACTACTAGTTTGAGGGACAGATTGCAGATCTAATAACATCTCATCCTGCATTACAGAACGATCTGATACTGGACTAAGTAGAATTTACTACTCCTGCTTTTAGGGACAGATTGCAGATCTAATAACATCTCATCCTGCATTACAGAATGATCTGATACTGGACTAGGTAGAGTCTACTGCTTTGAGGGACATATTATTGTTCTAAAATCATCTCCTAGTTCTATAAGGAGAGGTTCCTGCTGCTCCTGTGAGGGACAGATTATTGTTCTAAAATCATCTCCTAGTGATATAGGGAGAGGTTGCTGCTGCTCCTGTAAGGTACAGATTATTGTTACTTCCTTTTGCAGCCCTCTTGCACCTCCAGGACTTTTTTACAGCCATTTTTGTGCCGAAAAGTTCGGGTCCCCATTGACTTCAATGGGGTTCGGGGTCAAGTTCGGGTCAAGTTCGGTACCGAACCCAAACTTTTTTGCGAAGTTCGGCCGAACCCGCCAAACCCGAACATCCGGGTGTCCGCTCAACTCTAGTTCTGGAATCTCCGTAATACCACACTGGATGTTCTTTGGAGTATAATTTTATTATTGCTTCATGAGTTATGTGTGTCTCCTGTAGGAACCATACTTCTGCCTTGTAATGCTTCAGTTCCCTCAGCAGTTTATGCCTTTTCCTGGGTGTGTTTATCCCTCTAACGTTGTATGTTAAAAAAATTACATTGACCATGGTGTATCTCTAAATACGATTTTTCCTCCCCTAGCTTGGCCTATAGGGTACTTGGAGTGCGGATATACTTTTGGGGTTTTATGCCCAATGGGACCATTCAGCGGTATCTTTTCCCTTCCCTTCTCTCCCCCTCAGTCTACTTCCCTCCCTCCCCCTCCCTTTTTGGGTGTTGAATACTCCATAGGAGTTCCAGGGTCCTCCATAGGTCAAACCTCCCCTCCCCCTACTGGTGGACCCTAAACCCTTGAGTTTGGGCTCTATCTGATGCATCCTGGCTATATCCCTCTCCTCTACTGAGGAGTAGGCCAAAGTGGGCTAGCTCGCCCCCTAGTAACATTTTATTTTACTGTTTCTTTTCATTTTCCCCTGTGGACCTACCCATTCCTCCTCCCACTTCCCCCCACATCCCCCTCCTCTCCTCCCACCAGTTCTTGCTATCCCTTTCCATAACCTATTATCTTTTTGCTGGTTTCGTGTTTTTTGGGGCCGCTTGCCACTGTTGTTCCTCATTTCCACTTTCTTGTTCCTGGATATTTGACCATCCTGGTAAGTCCGGGATTGGAATGTCTAATTTTCTACAAAAATCATCTAGATCTTCTGGGTATTTTAATTTGGCCGACCTGCCCTCTTTTCGACCTATTATGCTTGCTGGAAATCCACAGAAGTATTGTATATTATGTGCTCTCAAAATCTCCAGGAGGGGCTTGAGTAATCTTCTTCTGGCCAAGGTTTCAGGAGAGAGATCCGCAAATACCTGCAGTGCCACACCTTCACATTTTACTTGTTGGACCAATCTAATTTTTTCCCAAATTTGTTCCTTTTCTCTGTAATCTTGGAACCTCACTATGAAGTCCCTTGGGACCTCTTTTTCTATGTTTGGTGGTTTTCTGATTCTATGAACTCTTTCAATATTGAAGTTCTCTGTCTCCGCTCTTCCCAAAACCGTGCCAAGTACTTTATTTATAGTATTTTGCAGATTTTCCTCCTGTGGCCCTTCCGGTAGGCCCGGATTCTGATGTTCTTCCTTCTGTACCTGTTCTCCTGGTCTTACAATTTATACCTTAATGCTCTTTGTTCAATCTGTAGATTTTTCTTCTGCTTTTTCAGTTCTTTCATTTTAAAAGTATGGGCATCCAGTTTATCTTCTGTTTATTCTACTCTTTTAAGTATCTGATTTAGGTCCCCGTGCAAGGTAGCCATATCTGTTTTTAATGATTGTTACAGTTTGAAGAACATTTCTGCAATTTAATTTTTAGTGGGAAGTTGGGACTCCATTCTTTGTTCTTCTAAATATTGCTCCTCTGGTTCAGTTTTTGCTAAAGTTTCCTTGAGACTGGTTCTGGATGTCAGCTTCTTCTGTCCCTTTTTTATTTCCAGCTGTGATCTGGTTTTCCTTATTCCATTTCTGTTTTCCTGTCCCTGGACTCGTTGTTGCCCCTTCCTGCCCCATGTATTTTTTAATAGTACCAGGACTGGAGCTTACTTTCTTTGTGGGGTTTCCCTTTCATTTTTTTGCTTTTCATGATAACCCTAATATTATTTATTTTTTGGGGGGAAAGAGAGTAATTTTTAGCTTCTAGGCTGCTCTAATCTTATCTTGCTGTGCATTTACCCCAATCTTCAGCAATTGGGCAGATGTCCCTGACTCCAACCAGTAGTTTTCCTGGTTCTCAATCAGACAATCCGTAATACATCACCATTCACCTTATGGTGTCATGTTATGGATGTATAGCGATATCTCACGTTCTGTTGTAGCCACGTCCAAGTACCACAAGTGGATTGTAGTGCTGGTAGGCCCCCTGATCAGACGAAGGGGCTTGGAAGGGCTTGTAAAGACCGTTGTCCAATACTCCCTTCCCGCTTACCGGGGTCTGAGTAGCTGTTTCCAGGTGGGGGGGTGTGGACTTCAGTGGGTGCCCTGTTGCTGATGACTGCGACGGGTAGACCTTTATAGGCCTCCACTGCTCCGTTCGCTACTTCCTCCCTGTACTGTAACCTCCCCAGCCACAACCTTCTCCTCAGGTGGTTAACAGTCTGTTAGGGTCTCAGTCACATGAACACAATTTCAACAATGTATCACCTTTAAGTGGGTATCCCCTTAGGTGAGTGTCTTGAGTGTCTGAGTGTTTTTCACACTCTAACTGAATCGGTGTGATGTATCCAGAGTCATTTATAGTTCTGGTAGTGCTCGCGGTTTGATGGAATCTTTGAGGGTGCTTGCTGGGGTGTTCAGGGGTGCGGACTTCAGTGGGTACCCTGTTGCTAATGGCTACAGCAGGTAGCCCTTTATAGTCATCCGCTGCTCCGTTCACTGCTTCCTCTCCTCACTCTGACCTCCCCAGCCACAACCCTCTCCTTTAAGCAATTAACAGTCTGTTAAGGTCTCAGTCACACAAGCACAATTTCAACAATATGTCCCCTTATAAAATGGGTACCTCGGGGGCATGGCTGTGGACTGAGATGGATGCCTAACTCCTCAGCTCCGCTCAGCCTGAGAAACAAATCATCTTAACATCCGTTTATACCGACAAATCCCCCTTCAATTCTACTCCGGAGGGAGCACACCACTACCAGCCCTAGCACGGGCTGCTCAGGAGGGAGTAAATCCCCAATCCAGAGAAGGAACAACCGGAGAGAGGAGGCAAAGAAGGACTGAGAGCGCACGGACACAATCGGACCCCATCCTCAAAACTAGAAGCCGGGTGAGCAACTACATTTCCCCCATCAGACTCCCCAAGCCTCGCACCAACCATCCAGCCTCATATTGAGGAAACCAGACACTCACCCAAGGCCGCATTTCCTCCGTCACAGCTCCCTCATCCCCATGGCAGCCGCCGCCATCTTGGGCCTGGGTCCAAACTGCTGCCTGATACCTACCACCATCCGACGAGTGGACCAGATTGGCAGGCACAGCTCATCCACCCCCTCACACTCCCATCCTCCTGCTACCCAGACAGGGAAGCCATGATCAGAATGGCTGCAGGGCCATCCAGGGAGCCGCCAATAGCCCCAATAGTGCGGGAGCTACTGCCATCTTGCGGCCTGTAAGAATGGCCTCTGCTTCTGAGGTAGCTGTGCCAGGCAAACAGGATGTATAACCTATACCAGCACAAAGAAGCCCAGTGACAGTGAGCCTTCAGACCAAAAACCCCGTCAGCCTTACCGACAGCTGGGCAGAGGTCCGCAGGCTTCTCCAAAATTGAGGCCCCGGTTGTGGCCTGCTAAGCCTACCACTGATGGATCATAGCACCTACAACTGCTCACTTAATACCACCTGCAGTATTCAGACAAATGCTCACTAAATGTACTAATTCGTACAATAGTGGCAAATTGACTTAGGATAGCAAGTAAACGAATGAGCACCACGATGGCCGCATAAACCAAGGGCCCCTAAGCGTCGGAGAATAGCAACTTACACCGGAGCTTCTACAAACACTACAGTCACTGAAAATACGTAGCAGAGCCGCCACCATTTGCAGAGATAACAAAGAATAAAAAAAATCAGCATCAGCCCTGCAAACTGTCGGGATAGCTTACCTCGGCAGCACGTGGGCTACAACAAGGAGGCAGTGCACAAGATCCCCAGCTGATTGCAGCACCCGAGAATCTGCCAATGGACAGCGGGAACAGGCAGAACCCTTCCCAAAAAACAGCAAGCAGGAGCGTGCCCTCCTCAGGGGCATCCACCCTCTCTACAAGGACTCCCCAGAAGCAGAACACTCACCTAGACTCCCAGGAGGAACCACAACACAACAGGGATATGGAGGTAAGTGGACCTGCTTCCAGTCAGCAAACTGCCCCTCTCTGGGGGCCTGATCCCATAGCTAGCTTCCCCACAGCAGGACAACCAATATCAGATACCACACTCAAAGAAAAGCTACTGTCCCTAAGGGCATCCCTACAATCTGATATCATGTCCATAATGAACCAGTGCCAAGCTGAAGTACAAATCATAGGGAGCAGGGTTGATCAGGTTGAAAGGAAAATGGACGAACACTCCTCTTCATACAACATCATGGTGGATGCCCACAAGGCCCAAAACGAAGAGATAGCCTGGTTGAAGGACAAAATCTCAGACCTGGAAGACAGATCCAGGAGCAATAACATAAAACTACGTGGAGTCCCAGAATCTGTCCTACCCAACCAGCTACAACAATATACCCAAGCTCTGTTTTCCACACTAATACCGACCTTATCGGCACAAGACCTCCTGATTGACAGGATACATAGGCTGCCAAGACTGCACTTCTATCACATAAAGAAGCAGATCATGATAGCAGCACGCAGAGCAGATAACGCATCCTCACCCTATGCATCTATCCAACTACTCCCGGACCTGTCCAGGCACACTCTACAGCGCCGCAGAAACCAGACAACGGTCACAAAAGCCCTAAGGAACCACAAAATCCTGCATAAAAGGAAATACCCTCCAACCCTCCTGATAACTCACAATGGGACGACAACCCAAGTTTCTACTCTTGAAGAGGGAATTGCAGTCCTACGTAAATGGGGGATAATCCCTGGATCCACTTCAGCTGCACCAATAAATCTAATCCTGCATCCACAAATGCATACCATACAGGAAGAGTGGCAGGTGGTGTCTCACAAACGACAACATAAAAAACCAACCACCAGAGGCTCCTAACTAGACCATCTTACTACACAAATTCTCCGACCCAGGAGGACCACAGAGTCACTCCATCTTCCCCCCGATGTATTCTAAGCAGTATTTCCTGCTCACGGGTCCGTAAAAGGATTATTGGCTTTATGTTTTGCTTGTTTCTTCTATTCTTCTTTTTGTTACATACAGAAGCACTCTACTCTCAATACACGTGTCCAATGAATACCATCAACCACCTCCAGCGTTTCAACATTCCCAGACGTATGTCTTTCAAGTCTCCAGATCCGCATCGCAAGCATAGGAAAAAGCTCCAGCACAACTGTGAGTACCACATCGCACTCTCAAACCTCACCCTTATAGCCACAAATGAATCTTATGTGTCTATTGTTAAATGTAAAGGGCCTCAATCACCCTGCCAAAAGGCATTCAATGTGGAGAGAGGCCAACACACAGAGAGAAGACATCTTGTGTATACAAGGGACTCACTATCAATCCTCCAAAGTACCTTCTTGCCACAATAGAAACTATCCCCATATCTTTTTAGCCAATACCCCGAATCACAAGAAAGGAGGAGTTCTTTGGTTGATATATTATCCTTACATAAACGAGCATCCATATACGTATTAGCATACGCACCCAACAGCCATCAGCTCCGCTTCATGCGCAAACTGTTAAAAAGAGTATAGGATATAAAATATGGAAACCTTGTAGTGTATGGGGACCCAAATCTCATTGCAGACCAGAAACTGGACACAACCTCACATACACCAAAATGAACAGCAACCCTGAGCCATCTCCTGCACTCGGAGGAACTTTTTGATGCCTGGAGATGTCTCAATGCAAATGAGAGGGATTATACCTTCTTCTCCCATAGGCACCAATCCTACTCCCATGTCGACATGTTCCTCATGGACAAATGGTGGCTAAAAAAGGTGTCCGAGGCCAAAATACATAGGAGATGCTCCCCTCTCCTCTCCTATCTGGCGCTGCAATAAAAAAAATTTACAGGACCCCCAGTATAATCAGACTATATCCCAACATCTCAAATACTTTTTCACCACTAACGAACAGTCAGTAGAAAATCCATACTCCTTATGGAACGCCCACAAGGCATATATAAGGGGCATACTTATCCAACAAGGGGCTAGGGTTAAGAAACAATACAATGCTACACTTAACTCCCTCTTAATGGACATCAAATCCCTGGAATCAGTAAACAAAGCATCCCTCAACCAAACTACATCACAAAAGCTGTCCTAACTTAGAGAAAACCTAAGAGAGTTGTTAACACAACATTACGACTATCACCTAAGACGTTTAAAACTAGCACACTACGCTAATGCCAGTAAGGCGGGTAAGTATCTTGCTAACAGACTGAAAACGGCCTGTACGAAAACAAGAATAGCTTACCTTACTCACCCGACCTCCCAGCATAAAATTTCCAACCCCCAAGCCATAGCAGACCAGTTTGCCGACTTTTACGGCTCGCTATATAACCTAAGTAATGACACGGTGACCCCACAACCTTCAGAGGGGGACATTCAGGACTTCCTACAGAAACGGAACCTCCCCTCACCCTCCGAAACACAAATAGCAGAACTGAATGCCCCATTTACTTCCCAGGAAATTGAATCTATAATCAAAACACTCCTGAACGGGAAATCCCCCGGCGCCGATGGCCTTCTTAATGAATTCTTCAAAATATTTAATGAAACCCTTTCCCCTTTCCCCAAGTTTTTGCCAAAGCTGCAATGTCTTCTGCATTCCCACCCGAGATGCTTAAGGCATATATTGTAACACTACCCAAACCAGGGAAAGATCCTACGACACCGGCCAACTTTAGGCCAATTTCATTATTGAACTCTGACATCAAAATCTACGTAAAATTATTAGCTAGACGCATAACTAATTTCCTACTATCTCTTGTTGGCAGCGACCAGATGGGATTTGTGAGGGGACGGCAGACCTCAGACGCCACCAGGAGGCTTGTAAATATTATACACTATTAGTGTTGAGTAAACTGGGACTGTAACGTTCGGGTCCGTACCGAACTTTGGGGTGTCCGGGACCCGGACCCGAACATGGACGTTTCAAAAAACTTTCGGGTTCGGGTTTTGGGTTCTGGTAGTTGATCACGCATTTTGAATAGCTGCAGGGCAGCCAATCAACAAGCGTTTCACTGGTTTGCCCTTAGAAGCCATCACAGCCATGCCTACTAATGGCATGGCTGTGATTGGCCAGTGCATCATGTGACCCAGCCTCTATATAAGCTGAAGTCACTTGATGCTGCAGTCACATGCTCTCTGAGACTCTGAATAGTGTAGGGAGAGGAAGCTGCCAGCGTTTTTGTGAGGGACAGATTGCAGACATTTTAACATCTGATCCTACGCAAAATTATTAGCTAGACGCATAACTAAATTCCTACTATCTCTTGTTGGCAGCGACCAGATGGGATTTGTGAGGGGGTGGCAGACCTCAGACGCCACCAGGAGGCTTGTAAATATTATACACTATTAGTGTTGAGTGAACCCGGACTGTAACGTTCGGGTCCGTACCGAACTTTGGGGTGTCCGGGACCCGGACCCGAACACGGACGTTTCAAAAAACCTTCGGGTTCGGGTTCTGGGTTCTGGTAGTTGATCACGCATGTTGAATAGCTCTAGGGCAGCGAATCAACAAGCGTTTCACTGGTTTGCCCTTAGGAGCCATCACAGCCATGCCTACTAATGGCATGGCTGTGATTGGCCAGTGCATCATGTGACCCAGCCTCTATATAAGCTGGAGTCACTTGATGCTGCAGTCACATGCTCTCTGAGACTCTGAATAGTGTAGGGAGAGGAAGCTGCCAGCGTTTTTGTGAGGGACAGATTGCAGACATTTTAATATCTGATCCTGCATCCTGAGATTACTACTACTGTTGCTCTGAGGGACAGATTGCAGAAATTTGAAAATCGAGATTTCACATACTGCTGCTTTGAGTGACAGATTGCAGATCAAACCCTGCCTAACACAACGATCGATTCAATCGTATACAACGATCAGATTGTGGGAGTAATTTGAGATTTCACATACTGCTGCTTTGAGTGACAAATTGCAGATCAAACCCTGCCTAACACAACTATCGTTACGATCGTGCACAACGATCAGATTGTGGGATCGTACACAACGATCAGATTGTGGGAGTAATTTGAGATTTCACATACTGCTGCTTTGAGCGATCTGACTGCACTACGTAAAGGCTTCTGCTTAGAGGGACAGATTATTGTTCAAAAATCATCTCCTAGTTCTAAAGGGAGAGGTTCTAGCTGCAGCTGTAAGTGACACATTATTGTTCAAAAATCATCTCCTAGTTTATTTGATTTTAATTTATTTTCCCTATCCCCATTTTTTTGTAGGGCACTTTCCCTACTCTCACCTCCTTTTTACTTCCTTTTGCAGCACATTTTTGTGCCTAAAAGTTCGGGTCCCCATTGACTTCAATGGGGTTCGGGGTCCGGGATAACGTTCGGGCAACGTTCAGACTTTTTCCCAAAGTTTGTTCGGACCCGCAGAACCCGAATGTCCAGGTGTTCGCTCAACTCTATACACTATGCTGAAAAAACTCGAACGCCTTCTCTGCTACTGTCAATAGGCGCAGAGAAGGCGTTCAATAGAGTCCACTGGAGATATATGACCCACGTACTTACCAAATTTGGCTTCCAGGGACCCTGTCTGCATGCAATACTAGCATTGTACTCTTGCTCTACGGCACAGGTGTACACGTCTGGCCTTTTGTCCAAAACATTTAACATTTCCAATGGGACTCAACAGGGTTGTCCTCTTTCCCCATCCATATTTAATCTGATGATAGAACCCCTCACAGAAAAATTGCCCATGCACCCCTCGATTACTGGATTCAAAATTGCTTCACACTGCCATACCATTAACCTATTTGCGGATGACGTCATCCTGTTATTGACAAATCCAATCACTTCTCTTCCCAACGCTCACAGAGTTCTAGAGGAATTTAGCAACATTTCATATTACAAAGTCAACTTCACAAAATCCCTTGTCTTAGATCTGGGAGTTCCCAGTCACAGTAAAAGGAAACTTGAGCAGAACCTTCCCTACAAATGGACAGACCAAGATATCCAATACCTGGGAATAATGTTAACACCTAAAATAACGGATCTAACTACCACAAATTACAAAACACTTCAGCCAAAATAGATAACCAACTAAAGGCAATGTCCAAGAAGGAGCTATCATGGTTGGGTAGGCTTGCAGCCTTTAAGATGACAATCCTACCCCAGATTCTCTATACTTTCCAAGTCTTCCCCACTCCTACCCCCTCTCATTATTTACAAATCCTGTTGAGTCTCCTATGGAAGTTAATTTGGGGTGGGAAATGGGCCAGGTGCCCGTGTCAAAATCAAATTATTCACAAGTCTGTGGGGGGCGCGGGTCTAACAGATAGATGTGACTACTTTTGGGCAGTTAAAATGGACCAATTCAGAGGATGGTTCCAAGAAACAAATGTTCCCTTGTGGGTAGAGCTGGAGAGAGAATTAGCCCCAACCAGAGACCTAAAATCACTCCTGATAGGAGACACATGGAAACACTGGCCCACGAAAGACCTCTCACCTACCATCCAAGTCTCCATCCAGGCATGTAGAATACTACTAAGTCATGGTGGCAACACCATCCCCATACCTGACCTGCAACCTAAGCTAAAAACATTAGCAGATAGAATGCCCATGATTTCTATAAAACAAATTCAAAAGTGTGGTATATCCCCATTACAAGACCTTCTCTCCAGCTGTGCCCCCAAGACAGTTAAACAACTGATGGAAGATTATAGTATACCAAAGGGATTACACTTCACAATTGCAAGAATACGAATGTTCATGAGCAGCCACCCTGTTCCAAAAATTAAAATTCCTCAAACAGCATGGGACTACTATAATATACTATATATACTATATCTCATATACCCAAAACCAAGGGCATAATGCTCTTCTACAATAAGCTTCAGAATAAACAAGCTTTTCACAAAACCAACACCCATTTAAAATGGGAAAGAGATCTGAAAAAGTCTTTCTCAGAAGGTCAGTGAAGGTCAGCATTTAAGAGCATCTCCAAGGTCACACACAGCACCAGCCACTGGGAAATTATGTTAAAAATCTACAACAGATGGCAGTACACACCGCATAGATTGGCCCTGATCTTTCCTGGGTCGTCTCTCAACTGCTGGCGCAAATGTGGCCAACACGGTCATCTGCTGCACGTATTGTGGGAATGTCCCAATATAAGAAGCTTCTGCAATCAGGTTTTACACTTAATATCCACATAACAGGATGCATATCCAAGCCTGATCCAGGATTAGCATTGCTTCACATAGGCATAGAGAAATTCCCCCTAGAATACAGAGCAGTGACAACCCACATCCTCCTAGCGGCTCATACACTGATTCTTCAAAGCTGGAAAGGAGATAAGACCATCAATGTATCGGAAGTAAAGCTACTAGTCCAAAGACACCATACCTTTGAACGCCTCATAGCCATTAACTCGCTATCAGGATCATCCTTTGACAAGAACTGGAGTACTTGGACAAAATATACTGGGAGTTATGGTTATAATTATAATTCCAATTCTAATTTCAACTCAAATGTCTAAACCTTAAGTTCTAACGCCAAACCTTAATCTGTAAACCAGTTGTATGATACTCTAGGCATAATTACGTCATTATGCATACAACTAGGGGCGTCAAACCCCCCAATTACTATGTGCTTCTGTATACTGTTTACTATTTTTAAGTACACTGTATATTGTTTGTTTTTTTTTTGTTTACCCAAAGACAAATAAAAATGTATTGCATTAAAAAGGAAGGGTACCCCGTTAGATGAGTATCTTGAGTGCCTGAGAATTTTACACACTCTGACTAGGTCTGTGTGATGTATTCATAATCATTTATAATTCTGGTGGTACTTACAGTTTGTTGGTATATTTGAGAGTGCCTACTGGGGGGTTCAGGGGTGCGGGCTTCAGCGGGTGCCCTGTCGCTGACGATTGCGACAGGTGGCCCTTTTTAGGCCTCCACTGCTCCGTTCACTGCTTCCTCTCCTTAAACAATTAACAGTCTGTTAAAATGCCTGTACCATAGGCACAGTTTCAACCATGTGTCACCTTTAAATGGGTACCTCCTTAGAAAAGTATCTTGAGTGTCTGATTATTTTTCACACTCTAACTGAGTCTGTATGATGTATCCAAAATCATTTATAGTTCTGGTGGTACTCACGGTTTGTTGGTGTTTTTGAGGGTGCTTGCTGGGGGGTTCCGGGGTTCAGACTTCAGTGGTTACCTTGTCGCTTACAACTGCGACAGGTAACCCTTTATAGGCCTCCGCTGCTCCGTCCACTGTTTCTCTCCTTACTCTGCCCTCCCCAGCCACAACCTTCTCCTCCAGCAATTAACAGTCTGTTAGGATCCCAGTCACATAAGCACAATTTCAACAATGTGTCACCTTTAAATGAGTACACCCCTTAGATGAGTATCTTGAGTGTCTGCGTATTTTTCACACTCTGAGTCTGTGTAATGTATCCAAAATCATTTACAGTTCTGGCGGTATTCACGGTTTGTTGGAATCTTTAAGGGTGCTTGCCGGGGGGTTCAGGGGTGCGGACTTCAGCGAGTGCCCTGTAGCTGACAACTGAGACAGGTAGCCCTTATTAGGCCTCTGTTGCTCCGTTCACTGCTTCCTCTTCTCACTCTGACAGCCCCAGCATTCTCCTTTAAGCAATTAACAGTCTGTTAAAATCTCAGTGACATAAACACAATTTCAACCATGTATCACCTTTAAATGGGAACCTCCTTAGATAAAAATCTTGAGTGTCTAAGTGTTTTTCACACTGAGTCTATGGGATGTATCCAAAATCATTTATAGTTCTGGTGGTACTCACGGTTTGTTGGTGTTTTTTCAGTGTGCTTGCTGGGGGGGTTCAGGGGTGCGGACTTCAGCGGGTGCCCTGTCACTAACAACCGCAGCACGTAGCCCTTTCTAGGCTGTTCACTGTTTCTCTTCCTCACTCTGACCTCCCCAGCCACAACCTTCTACTCAAACAATTAACAGTCTGTTAAGATCTCAGTCACAATTTCAACAATGTGTCGCCTTTAAATGTGTGCCCCTCTTAGATGAGTATCTTTGAGTGTCTGAATAATTTTCACACTCTAACCGAGATACTCACAGTTTGTTGGAATCTTTGAGGATGCTTACTGGGGGGTGCAGGGGTGCGGATTTCAGTAGGTGCCCTGTCGTTGGTGGCTGCGACAGGTGACTTTAAGGGTGTTTGCAGGGGGGGGTTCAGTGGTTCCTGTTAACTCCCCCTTCTCCGGGTCTGCATGTGTTCTCAGTTCCAAGGAGATTGTGGGTTTTCAGCAGGTACCCTGTCACCTTAAATGGTGACAGGTAGCCCTCTGAAGGCCTCCACTTCGCCCCTTAAGGTCTCCCCCCTCTCTCTATGCTGTTCAGCTCCACCACATCCTCCTCATCCCTCTGGGCTAGTTGGTAGGTGGAACAGCTCTCTCACTATCGCTTCCACTGTCTCCATGGCTCACTTAGACAGATACTCTGTGCACGTGGAAGGAGGGAGAGGGTAGCGGGGGAAGCCACGTAGTTCCCCTCAATATATCAGGGAGGCGGGTGCCCTGGAGCGTCCCTTTCACTGCCGCCAAAGTACTGCAATCCGGGGGGGCGGTCTCCACCTGAGCCACGAGGAAACTCAGCCTTGCAGCTGGCGCTGATCATTTGTGCTGGTCCATGCCACTGGTCAGGCCATAGCCGGCGTTGTAGGGAGTAGGAGTGGGTTCTGAATCAAGCTTATCCAAGGGGCATGCTTCCAACGCTAACTGGGGCAAGGTTCTCCCGATTTAGCCTCCAGCCGGAGCCATCTTCAGGCCCCTCCCTCCTCGACAAAGACAAACATTATCTTAACCCCTTCCCACCCAGCTCTGAAATCCCGGTTACAGGGTCCAGGGCAGGAAAGACTGCTCAATCATTTGACCGCCCCTTTTTTTTTTTAAAGAATAAAGCTTATTAGGTTTTAATACAAAACACAAGGCAGGTACACACTTCAGAACTGTACAAAGGATCAAAACAAAAAGAGAAGTACAGAAGTAGGCACAGTGTTACACCATCGCTTATGAAATTAATCTTGAAAACCTTCAACCAACTCCATGGCCTAGTGGCCTCAGAGTGAAACGGTCTTCAATCAAATGGAGTGGGGTGTGAGCTATGGGAGGCAGGAGATTTAAACACCAAACACTGGGATCAAACTGCTCATGGGTTAGAGTAGTGCCTTAACCAAGGAAAGAAAGACAAGATCAAAGGGAAAATATAAGAAATAGAAATAGAATGTGGGACGGAAGCAACCATCAAGAGGAGAGAACCTATGACCTGGACATTATCAGAACCCCCAGCAACACATCAGACCTAGCCAAAGAAATTCTTGAAGCTTGGTTGGAGAATTTGATCCAAGAGAACCACAGTTTCACAAATGTATGGTATTGGTCATATTGGTCATATAAGCTAGCAGTTAACTCCATCCACATAATGGAGTTAATTTCCTCTATCCATTCCATAACCAACCTGGCGGTATGATTATGTCAGATTTTTGCGTCTCAAAGCGGTACATTTTTTCACATAGAGATTTGGCGTTTTATATTGTAGGCCTGTAATTCTTAGGAATAACTCACTTAAGACAAGAGTCTAGTAGACATCCTGGGTATGATAAAGTTTGAAATAACGACATCATAAATTATAATATGTATGAAAAAAATATATAATATAATAAATAACTATAAATAATTATCAAAAATAATAATATACTAAAAAAAATGTATTCAATAATGTAATCTAGTCAAAAACACTGAAATTTGCGCAGTTGCAGAATTGTCGCTGTCGTCACTTTCAGGGTCTGATGATAAATTTCCACAAAAATCAGTATCACTCAATTCTGCAAATGATTCATATTTACTATCGGTCTTTTCTAGCTGATCAAAAACCGCTTTTGACGTAAAGGGACGCTTTTTTATGCCATGGACTTTCTCAAGTTTCCAGGTGGAAAGAATGGCATATAATAATATAAAAGTGCATGCAGGGCACTGGACAAAGCACCAGGAACAAAAGGTATATGAAATGATTTGATACAGTAATGTAATCTTACAGATTACAGTGTACTGTATGTTTACTATGTGTTTCACTTTTTGAATTTCCTGGCAGGCTCCGCCCCCATGCGACGTGACGCTCGCAGGGAATGGAGTCTGGCATCACACAGGCATCGGGCGGAGGACACAGGCCGCAGACACAGTGGGGGGCATCGCTGGATCCAGGGGACAAGGTAAGTAACCCAGCCTTGGATCCAGCAATGCAATCCCGACTGTGGCTCAGAGTTACCACTATTTGCAGTGAAAACATACCCCGAGCCACACTAGGGAATACCGTAAAGGAGGCTACCAGTGGAGGTGATCATCTTCCTCCAGTATCTAGAGATGAGTGCACGAGTTGCAGAGAGGAGGAGGTGGAAGATACCCCTTTGGAGTCTAGCAACTGGCCCTGGTATTATAGAGAGAAGGGCCACTTTGGGGGTCCCTGGCCACCTTCAACCTGTGATCTGGTGTCACAGCTTTACAGTGGTCCAAAAAGGCCTGATTTGAGAACAGGGCCACCGCAGATGTAATCCGGTGCCTTCAGAATCTCCACACCTCCCGCATCTATTGGTAATTGATAGAATCATTTTATTCAGTGAGGCAGGGATCTTATACTATCTAGAAGGAGTTTAACCACCATGATTGGCTTTCACAGTGGCTTTCACACTTTTGGAAAGGAATGTTTTTTTTAAGCTTAGTGAATGTGGGGAAGCTGTACTTACTTCTATCATCCATTTATAAGCAAGCAAAAGCACCATTTTATACATATTTTTCTTGCATGCAATTGAGTATTCTTTTTAAAGTGAATATTCACTACATTTACTAACCTGAGAGAAAATGTTCCTGCAAAGTTCAAATTTCCTTTCAACGTGAACAGCCTGCTTGCCTTTAGTAAATCAACCATTACAGCAATTTTTAATGCTGTTTAGAAGGTAGGCTTAGTGAAATATGTCAGATCTTTATACGGAATACCATATATTGAATAATGAATATTACAATTAATATTTCATTTATTATTGTAACATGCTGTGTAATCTAGTACTATGGTGGGAAAAAACAATTATTTACAGTAACCAGTGTTTAATTTGCTATCAGATTTCACCAGTTTACAATAGTCTAGAGAACACTGGGAGCATTTGGCCCATTGCATATTTCTATCTATTTAGAAAAGCCTGAAATGGTAACAGTGTCAAATCATCTAGGCATGGGAACTACACCCCAAACACCTTTAATCTGTAACATTTGCTATGACATCATATCAACAGAATAATGCTTATGTTAAGCCTTGACACTTATTAAAATACAAATGTTGTTTGACCTTTTCACACACCTATGTTACTTATAATGCACAATGTTGTTCTTTCTTGTTGTGTCTCTTCAACGAATGTCTGATATCTTTGTAAAGCCGACCAGGCGACTTTTAAATGTATATGCAATTATGCTTCATAGCACACTTATTTAAAAATAGTATAAAATTGTACATGTAACAGTGACTTCGAAAAAAAAACAAACATTTTTTTTTCAAGAATGTATAATTTTTGCACTGTCACTGGTGAAGCTTCTCTTTATAGGTGACATAAATGAGCTCACCGAAGCTGGCCCCCCTACAATCAGCACAAATAAAAACTCAAGTGTGTTTCTTTAGTGCTACGTTTGTGCTGTTTTGTGCCGCAAAAATTTACATTTGTGCTGCTTTTATTTTTAAGATATTAGCAATTGTTTTTTCCAGACTATGACATCACCCAGCCCCCCTACAACAACCAAGTGACACGAAACTGGGCTGGTTGGATAGTGCCACGTTTGTGCTGGTTTGTGCCATTTAAATTTCTGTTCTATCTTTTATCATTTTTGCATTATTAATGATTTATTAAAGGTCACCAAAGGTCACTCAGCCCCCCTACAACACCCAAAAGACACGAAACGGGGCTCCTTGGTTAGTGCTACGTTTGTGCTGGTTTGTGCCGCTTAAATTTCCGTTCTATCGTTTATCGTTTTTGCGTTATTAATGTTTTATTAAAGGTCACCAAAGGTCACTGCTATTTGCTATCTT
>BLSH010416451.1:115404-166436 GCA_018402905.1 Glandirana rugosa | reverse complement strand
AGTCTAGAGAACACTGGGAGCATTTGGCCCATTGCATATTTCTATCTATTTAGAAAAGCCTGAAATGGTAACAGTGTCAAATCATCTAGGCATGGGAACTACACCCCAAACACCTTTAATCTGTAACATTTGCTATGACATCATATCAACAGAATAATGCTTATGTTAAGCCTTGACACTTATTAAAATACAAATGTTGTTTGACCTTTTCACACACCTATGTTACTTATAATGCACAATGTTGTTCTTTCTTGTTGTGTCTCTTCAACGAATGTCTGATATCTTTGTAAAGCCGACCAGGCGACTTTTAAATGTATATGCAATTATGCTTCATAGCACACTTATTTAAAAATAGTATAAAATTGTACATGTAACAGTGACTTCGAAAAAAAAACAAACATTTTTTTTTCAAGAATGTATAATTTTTGCACTGTCACTGGTGAAGCTTCTCTTTATAGGTGACATAAATGAACACTGGAGTCACCTGTTGATGCTTTTTTTTTTTTATAGCAAGGTATTTAGGGGAAGAGAAATGTATATATTCCCATAGTTCTAGCTAAGAAAACAGGGCTCCAGCTTGAACCAGGACATGATTTGTGTGCTTCTTGGTACATTTTATTGGCTTGAGATAGGGATCTGTATATTTATCCTAGAAAACTGTCACCACGATGCCAAAACTGTAAATGCGAAGTGAGCCAATGTTCATTTTTTGCTTTTCATTATTTATAAATCTTGAAGCCTTGGATCCAGGGTCACAGCATTGCACACTCAGCCAGCTTGATTCCAGGTGGTTATTGCTATGAAAGGTATTAACACCTGTTTGTCCAGTTAAATTACGGCACACATGTAAAGAAAATAAACAGCTGTAAGAAATCAGATTCTGGACAGTTGGAAAACATTTACAGTGAGAGTAATACTGATGAATACTGAAATGTTTCTAAAATAAAGTATGTTCTTTGTGATTTATGTTTTCATTTAATTTCAGCTGAATACATGGATTTTCCAGGTTGTTTGTGCTGTCAGCGTTCTCTTGATTTACTTCACATGTCAGAGAGGTTTTGCTGGAATAAGCAAAGTTACTTTATTTATTGAGATAAGCCTGAGTCTCAGACTGAGCTTTCTTTCCCACCCCCAATAATGCATCAGGCAGGGATAGCTGTGCCCTTTTATCATTTCTCAAATCCCACGCCATTTGTATTATGACTCAAAGATCTTGAAGTGCAGCTCTACATTCACCTGTCAAAAATGTTTTTATATATTAGTCTTGGAAAATGTCAGAAAGCCCTCAGTGTGTCTTGCCATCTGTCTCTGTCATACAGAATGGCATACTAAAATAACCCCCAGTACCCACTGTAAGGCTTTGAAAACTCAGAGAAACCAAAGAAACTTTTCGTAATGCTCAGAAGCCAAATATGCAAGTGAAGCTTTGAAAGACAAGTTCTCTCTAAGAAAAAAAAATTCAAATATTATCTAAATAAAAAACATATTAGTAGCATGCACAATCATTGTTATTCAAAAAAGTTTTGGAACAGATTGCAACTGTTTTTAGTTCTGTGCAGCAAAATGCTAAATTCTTAGAAGGTGCACTTGCTATGGACCTCTGATCTGAATCTGCTTTTTAGACAAATGTGGACAAAATACAATAAAATAATTGCTATTTGATGGAAATCTATAATGATTTCACAATACATATACAGCATCTTTCTACAAAATAATGTTCAAAAGATAAGGACACATGAATACGACATGCATTCATCCTTTTGGGTACTTCCCCAACCGAATTAAACTCACCCTTCTCATCCACAGATGCATACTTACCTTGTTCCAATGGCTGTCATTTTCACTGTTTGTTTACATTTGACACCATTAATCTCACTCTTCAGGCTGCACCTGCAGTCTACAATCCCATGGACTTTTATGGGGTTTGCTCCCTTACTTTCAAGCCTTGGGACACAGATCCATGGAAGTCTATGGGGCTGTAATGTGCAGATCTGGGCAGGAGAGTAGAACATGCAAAGTTCGATTTACTATACACCTGTGGGGAGATGCAGCATAGCGTGCCAGCTGTAAACACTCTGAGTCCAGTTGCAGACAATAGAATTTGTATTAATGTAGAATCCAGTAACTCACAACAAACCCAGTGGGAAGGCACCTGACTGGGATCACAGTATACTGTATAACAGCAGTGTGTAGCAGAGCAGGTCTCAGATGTGCCGACAGTGCCTGTCTTGAGGGGCAGAATGCGGCATGGCCGATCCGTACTCAAATGGGAATTTTCTGGGAAAGAAGGCATGTCCCTATCCTTTCACTAATCGTCTGGCACCTCTTCCTGCTGCTAATCACTCAGTTAGACGAGTGACCTGTGCCTACACTTCCACCATGCAAAATGCGTGCCAAGTCCGGGAGCTAGACTCTGCCTCGTCCAAGATGGCTGCCAGAGTCACATGGGGCTGAAGCATTCAGCCTGATAGCTCTGCCAGTGACCCAGGAAACCATAGATGAACCATGTTCCTCTTGACTTCCTCTCCTCCTGCAATGTCACTGTGGTTGAGTGCCACTTGCAGTGGAGAAAGTAGACTACACCTGCCTACATACCAGAGCTCACAGTCGTTGGATCATGTTAGGTAGACATCTGTGGATCTCCCTTCTGCTGTACTTCAAAATAATAATGTTTTATTTTATGCTTGTACATTCTGTTGCTGTTTAACCATATTGCCCTCCATGACACTTCTTTACAATCAAGCTAATGAATCTCCTAAAAATATAAATTTATTGTGCAAAAGAAGAACATATTGCTGTCTGTCCTTTTTACATATGATCAGGGCAAACATTCAGTGAGGGCGGAACAGCATTAGTCCAGTTTTCATTGTATCACTGCAATATCAGAGTCCAAATCTAGGAAAATGTAAAATTATCCCAACCAGTGGAGCAGGGCCTCACTGCGATGGTTAATAGCTAGTAGTCGTTTTGTCTAGGGAAGAGGATAAACAGTTTTACTTACCTGAACCTCCTCTCCCCCGTAATGGACCCTGCTTTGGTCTTCATGATGTCAGGACCCTAGACTGATGGAGCATGGGGGAGAAGATGCAGCAGAGACCAGTCTAGCTGTGGTGAGGAGAGCAGGATTGGGTAAGTAAATCTTCTTTTTTCCCCCTCCCTGGTCCAAAATGAGCAATTAACCCTTGCACAGACCCACTTTTTTAGTTGCCTGGAGTTGAGCTTTAAAATAACATTTTTATATAGCAATTTATTGGTGTTTTAGTCTCTGAGTAACGACATTGAACATACATAATAGATACTATACAATACTATATATAAAATCACATTAAGATGTAGTTTTTATGAAATGGGTTGTAAATGGAATTGTGTGGGTTTTTCTTATTTCTTCCTTTCTTGTTTTTTGTAGTGGAGTCCTGTACACACAGAAGAGATTACTAATGTGTGTATCTGCATCAGAGAAAAAGCAACGTGGAACATACTGAAATCATCACCAGAGCCTGTCAAATCGGCAATCTTTACCTACTGAACTCAGGATGCCTACTCTTCTGGTCTAATGGGCATGAAATACATTGTGGGGGGATGGGTCGACTGATGACGTAGCGGGACGTCAGAGGGAGCCGACACGCTCGAGCTCCCCGCCCACGACCCATGCACGAGGACGCTGAAGGGAAGCCGGATAGCCGGAGAGCGGAGGAGACACGCAGGATTGGAGCCGGGGCTGGTAGAGATGCCGCCTGGAGGGGAGAGCGGAGCGGCTATCCGGGAGTAAGGGGACCCTAAGCCATAAGCCGCAGAGGCAAAGGAGAAGTAAGGGGGACCAGTCGGCTGGAGCCAGCGCTTCACCCTGTGGGGACTCAAGGAGGATACGAGAGTCTAAGGATCCCTGCAGAGTCATTCAGGAGCGGCAGATAAGTACTAAGAGTTAAGACTCAAGATATGTATTGTATTAGGAAAGTGTAATTTCAGGTATACACAGAGTCTCCTGGTGGAACGGGGAGAGGACTTAGTTAACAGTGCATTTTGAAGTGGTTTATGAGTGGACCCAGAGCCACTATGTATGGGCTCCTGTACTGCCTACCTACATAAAGAGGATATAATACTAATGGGTGGATGAATATAAGAGCTCAAGAATTTAAGTATAAATAAGTATCCAAAAGGAGGTGAAACCTATAAAACGGTGTCTGGCAGCTAACAGGGGAGCAGTGCTGTTAAAATAGAGGGATGAGGGGCGGCTGACAGGCAGAAGGAAGCGAAGGAATGGCATAGTTGCTGAGAACTGTCGGTGCTAACTAACATCCCAAATCTGCATATCCTGGAATAAGGACAAACCTCTAAAGGGTGACAGGGGAGATGTGCGGGGGACACCGCGGCCCCCCTTCCCCTCTTTTGCACCACCCCCTCGGAGGGGTTCTGAGGAAGTGGAAGAGATGTCGACAAGGGGGAAATCTAGTAAAGGAGGAGCAGTGGGAAAAACCAACCAGGCTACCTCTAGCCCAGGGGGGATTCAAAGATACATGGCCGCGGAAATAAGCATGGCAGATAAGAAAAGCCCCGGGCGGGGGACAAGTGGAGTGGGGCAGAAAGAGGAAGTAACCCCGAAGAAAGGAAACAGCAAGGGAACCCCTCCAAAAAATGGAAAAGAACAAGCAGAAGATCCAAAGAAAAAAGGCCAAACTATCCAACTTACTAAAGAGGGACTGGATAAAGAAATCCAGGTAAGCCTCCCTCAGATCAAAGAAGCTCTTACAGAAATGTTATCTAAAATGGAAATATCATTAAAAAAATTAGATGGGAATGATAAGAACTGACATAAACCAGGTTTTACAACGGGTGGAAGAGACAGAAGAAAGACTGGATATATATGAAAAAAGGCTGGAAAATTTAAATGAGCAGATGAAGGAACTTCAAAGGAACAATAGATCAATTATGTATAGGTTGGAAGACCAAGAAAATCGCAGTCGCCGAAGAAACCTGCGAGTCAAAAGTCTACCCGAGAAATTTAAGGATGAAGAATTAAGAGGGCTGATGCAAGACCTCTTCAAACCAATGCTGGAAAAGAAGGATTCGGAGGAGGTAAAAATGGACAGAGTCCACAGAACTGTACGGAAATGGTCAAGCGGGGGAGAGCCCCCCAGGGATGTTATAATACGTTTTCATTATGTAGAAGAGAAAATGGCAATTATGGGGAAAGCTAGGCAAATGCCGGAGATCCTCTGTAAGGGAGAAAAGATCCAGATATACTCTGACATGTCAGCGGAAACACTAAGGAGGAAAGGAACACTTAGACCACTCACAGAAGCTATGCGGCAAGCAAACATAACGTATTGGTGGGGATTCCCCGCTTGCTTAAAAGGAAGAAAGGAGGGTAGAATGGCAGTACTGAGATTCCCGGAAGAGTTGGGGGAATTCTGCAAGAAACTAGATATTCAACCACCCCCCACTCCGGGGTGGGAAGAAGAGGGAAACACTCAAGGGATCTGCCAGGTGGATAAGAGGGGTTGGACTCGCCAGGAGGGGAAGGAGGTAGTGGATTGAGATGTGAGAGAACTCTGAGGGGTTTTTTTTTTGTGTTGTTGCTCTGCGGCTGGGCATAACAAAATGGTGCAGGGGTACGGGGTGGGGAGGAGAGGAGAGGTGGCGGACTAGACCCAAAGTTGTCACCAAGAGATATATGGAGGGGAAACGGCCTCCCAGAGAGGAAGACGGGCTCCATATATGGAACGGAATGAGGAAAGCCGTTCACCCACCAAAGGGGAGGGTGGGATGGGGGAGGGGTAGAGGGGGGTGGGGGGGAAAGGGGATCTCTCTCTCCGCGTTTAAGTTGAAGTTGGTAAACCAGGAAAAGGGGGTGAAAAGAGAAATGGGACGAATAAATATCATAACGTATAATGTCCGGGGTCTAAATACAGCGGAAAAAAGATTTAAGGTGAGAAAGGAACTACAATTCTATAAAGCAGACTTAATTGGCCTTCAGGAGACCCATATCTTACATGCCTCAGGAATCAAGTTGGGATCACAGGATTTCCCTAAGTGGTACTATGGAGACTCACCCTCAGGAAGAGCAAGAGGAGTGGCCATTGGTTTCAGTAAAAACGTTATATTTTCCCTGGAAGAGTCAAGAGTAGACTATGAAGGTAGATTCCTGTTTATAAAAGGGACAATAATGAATGAAAAGTATACCATCGCGAATATTTACTCTACCAATAAAGATCCGGAGAGATACCTGAGGAAAATACTGAGAGAATTAGAGACGTTCAAAGATGGGCTCCTTATAATAATGGGAGATCTCAATATGTGTTTGGACCCACGAATGGACACATCAGGATTACAGGGAAGGGGATTAAAACAGAATCTCGGAAAGACAAAGAGCTTATTGTTAGGAAATCAATTAGTGGATATATGGAGGATACAAAATCCAAGTAAAAAAGACTTCACATATTTTTCTGGAATGCATAAAACCTACTCCAGATTGAACTATGTGCTCATGGAACATAAAGAACTCCCGAAGATAAAGAAAGCAGAGATTAAAGCTATGACTCTATCTGATCACGCACCGGTATGGGTGCAGATAGAAGTAGGAACACAGACACAGAAAGAGCAGTGCTGGAGGTTGAATGAGTCACTGATAGCAAATTCAGAAATCAAGTTAAAGATAGAGGAAGAACTAGAGAATTTTTTTGTGATCAACGATACCGATTGAGAGGCCCTTATTGTGGGAAACACATAAAGTATACATAAGGGGAGTCTTCATTGGACTGGGAGCAAAAAAGAAAAGGGAACAAAGAGAAAAGAAGATAAAACTATATAGGGAAATACAAGAAATGGAATCCCAGAGCAGAGGAGCGGGAGTCTGGGCGAAAGCAGAATTAATAAAGAAAAAGGAAGAATTGGCGGAGGTGTTGGAGGAGGAAAGAAAACAAGCTTTTCACTTGGTGAGGAAACAGGAGCATCAATGGGGAAATAAAGCAGGGAAGTGGCTAGCAAGGGCAGTGAAAGACAAGAAGAGCAGATCATTCATACCCCAGATAAAAAACAGTAGAGGTGAGATGGTACATACTTCGTCAGAAATTGCAGAGGTGTTTCACAAGTATTATACAAAGTTATATGATGTCAGGAATCAAAAAGAAGAAAAAGAATCCCTGGAAAGGGAAACGCAAGTTGCCTGGAGTTGAGCTTGGAACGTACTGAAATCATCACCAGAGCCTGTCAAATCGGCAATCTTTACCCACTGAAATCAGGATGCCTACTCTTCTGGTCTAATGGGCATGCAATACATTGTTTTGTGGTGAGCATTTTCTGTCTAGAGACTTCATATATTTCCTACTGATGTATGTTGTTAACCTATTGACTAAAAGAAGACCTGTGCAAGATAATATGCCACTTGTCACTTTTACTTGTCTAACTGTGTGTCTAGCATGTGTTGCCCAAACCCACATTATCGGTTGGGAGAAAGACACAAACAAGCTTTCCTGTAATTTCTTTATCCACACCTTAACTAAAATATGGATTTAGAGCACACCTAAAGAACTCTTTATTTAGTTTTTTTTGGGAGATAGATCAGCAGAGGTTTTCTAACATGTCGGTTTATCTCTGTTTGGACTGCAATAGATGTAAACCCAATGAATAAAATCAAATATAATCTTTAACATGTTTAAATCTTCAGTTCTAATTATAATAATAGCTGCTGATACTATAATGAAGATCGTTTTTCAGCTACCCACTGTTATGACAGCATTCTGCCCATGTTTCCCAGTTGCTCTCCTGTGTAGTCACTCTGTTACATGGCCTTCTAGTAGGCACTAAAAGCAAAAACGATAAGAACAACTCAAAGGGAGAGAATGTTCAAAGCGCCACTCAGGGAGCCACTGGGACATATTGCCCAAATAGATTGAAGCAAAGACTAAATGTAGTTTCAAAAAGTTTATTCAAAAATGAGTAAATATAAAATTAATTGTATCAAAAAGGACAGACGCCACCCTATCACCAACACGACAACGTTGTCAATTAAAAAGACCGTCTAGGCGCCTGTCTTATGCATATCACCACACACATCATTAATACGAGCTGCAAACAGACAAATGGTACTGAAGAGGGTGTATCAACGTGGGCCTCAAGGACATAAATGTATGTTTCCCTCAATGTCCAAAAATGGGATGCACAGCAAAGTATGAAGTGGTGGAGAGCAGCCAATGGGGTAGACAGATGGAGCCCACAAGGAATGGTTATGGGGAATGGGTTACTGCGCTATAAAGTGTATCAGTCCTCAATAATCGAGCATGCTAGGTTTGTAAAGTAAAGGATTGCCCAGATGCAATATGGAGAGATGTTTATTTCCAGATAGCAGTGCTGGGAAAAATACAGTCTGTCACCGTCATGGGTGTGTGGAGGTAGAGTCTGAGTTGATCTCCAAACCCTAGATGTAGATCATATAATACTACAGGGGTAGTATGTCCATCAGGCGGAACAGCAGTAAGACAATGGTTTGTATAGTTACATGAATCCAGCTGCACACACTTCCGGATGATTATCTTTCTCCAGGTGTCTCCTCTGCTGGCTGTATGTGGGGCCACCCCCCAGGGGAGTCGTGGACCCGGCTAATCCAATCACTTAGGTGTGATGCAGTCACAGCAGCCCTGTGTCTGCCACAGAGGAATAGAGCGTATGTCGCCAGCACACGGTCCTCTAGAGCAGGCAGCCCTGAGCGAGGACCAGATATTGCCATGCGGCTGCTTTCCCTTTCAACAGGACAGTATCAAACGGGCACCACATGATCACAATGTCATCATAGTAGATCTGGGGTTGGGAACGGAAAGGCAGGCGTCCAGACAGCTGCCTTGCGTGGACGCGTTTCGCTGGGATCACCCAGCTTCGTCAGCACAAGCATGCCCCCTGGCAGGAACCAGTATATGTACTCTTCAATATCCCAGCCACTACAAAATTTAAAAGGGCCAAGGCACAGTCAGAAGGCTTTAAAGCACATAGATAGTGAGACGAATAGGTAAACTTGCATGATAGTTCCCCTCCATATGAACTTTTTAACTCACATAGACTAATCAGCCCAAACAGTAAGTAAATATTGAAAATTCAAAAAAAAGGGGGGGGGCATAAGTAAGAAGAGAAGGAAACAAGGGAAAGAGGAGGGAAGAGGGGAGGAACAAAGGAGACTGGACCGAAACAGTGGTCCATTAATGAAATGTTAGACCACAAGGGAGGGAAAGGGGGATAAAACTGCTGGGGGAAAAATGATGGGCCAAAGCAACCATACTGATACTTTTTTGTTTTCAAGGAAGTCGGCTCCAAGCAATGTCATAAAGATACCAATGGATTGAGTGCATGTAGACAGGAATTAGCTGCAAAAGGCTACAGGAGATAATCTGTACTGAGTAGGAATTTTTCTTAAAGGAAGCTTCCCTATTCAGATAAGCCCCCACCCGCAGCCCCCACAGATAAAGGGGCAAGGTTGTGGGGAAGAGGCCCTTGTTCTCTTCTCTTCAACATGGGGACAAAGTGCTTTGGTACTCCCCATTTTGAGGAGAAGTGGCCTGGTATGGTTCAGAAGAGGAGGAAGCACATGCTTTTTTATGTTATTTGCATAGTACCCCCCCCCGCCCCCCTCCCTTAAAATCCATACCAGACTTAAAAGGTCTGGTATGAAATCTAGGTGGAATCCTCAAGCCATTCTAGTTCTATCCCCCATTAACATTAGTATCAGACCCAAATCTAACATATGGACTTGGTATTAATGAAGGGAATCCCTGACAGTTTGCGGCCAGGACTATCAATTTTCCACTAATGTAAATGGCCTTTTTTATTTGTATATGTCATTTTTATTTGTATATGTCAATTTTGCTGTAGTACATATACATCATACAGGTGCAGCGCTTCATATGCAGATTCAGGGCATCCTCCAGACATAGTATTTAAAGTAATTTTGCATTTTTATTGTGGTTTGGTTTTAGAACCCAAACATTATTCATGTCTTTTGAACCTGTCTCAAACGTAACCCAGGTACATTTCGCTCATCTCTAGTGCTGAGATGCAAGAATGAAAAAAAGAAGGGAACAGTATTTTTTTTTTTTTTAAAGCAAAACATTGTAATTGTCTATGATAAAAAAAGTCTTTAGCAAACTAGATGTATAAAGCTGATATGTAGTGTTACTGTGAGCATGCTACTGCTTTTCAAAATAAAAATCCAGCACACTTAATAAAGTATAGGTTCACATTTTTTTCTAAATTCCAGCTCCCCTATGTACCTATATACAATTAATGTACTTCTTTTGCAAAAATAAAAAAACCTTTCCATTTATCTTACACACCCCTTACCATAGTGTCCAGCTGGCTGTATAAAAAAAAAAATTGCCATTACTTCCTGGACAGACCCTGGGATGTGACACAGAAAGGAGTTTGCCAGCTCCTCATTAGCACACAGCCTGCATTTGTTCTCCCCCTTCCGGCAGATCTCTACCACCCACATCATCAGGTACACATTTTCCCAATACAATTGATGAATACCATTCTCACTAAATACACAGGCATGCGAACGCTATTAAAGTCTATAGCACACGAACATGGAAAAACAAAAGTCCTCATTTTAAAGGCTTATATGCAAGTTATTGCCATAAAAAGTGTATGGGTACCTGGGTACTGCCATAGGGGACATGTATCAATACAAAAAAAAGTTTTTAAAATTATTGTTTTTTCAGGAGCAGTGATTTTAATAATGCTTAAAGTGAAACAATAAAAATGAAATGTTCCTTTAAATATCACGCCCGGGGGGTCCCCTTAGCCTGACTGTAAAGTGACACATCTGTGCGATGTGTAGAACAGTGTCCTTTAAACTTGCTCCTGGCTGTAATGTAATGCTGGCTCCCGGCTATATAGATGGAAAATCAATGAAAAAAACAGTGTGAGGTCCCCCCTCAGTCCATACCAGGTCCTTAGGGTCTGGTATGGATTTTAAGGGGAACTCCACGCCAAACGTTTTTTAAAAATTGGCATGGGGTCCCCCCAAAATCCATACCAGACCCTTATCTGAGCATGCAGCCTGGAGGCCAGGATAGGGGGGATGAGTGAGCGCCCCCCCTCCTGAACCATACCAGGCCACATGCCCTCAACATGGGCCCCCCACCCCAAAGCACTCCAATGTACCCAATACCCATTCACATAGGGCGGCGGGATCTGGGGCCCCCTTATTAAAGGGGGCTTCCAGACTCTGATAAGGCCCCCGCCCGCAGACCCGGACAACCACTGGCCAGGGTTGTCGGGAAGAGACCCTTGTCCCCATCAACATGGGGGCAAGGTGCTTTGAGGGGCACCCCAAAGCACCCTCCCCATGTTGAGGGCAAGCGGCCTGGTATGGTTCAGGAGGGGGGGCGCTCGCTCATCCCCTCCCTTACCTGGCCTGCCAGGCTGCATGCTCAGATAAGGGTCTGGTATGAATTTAGGGGGGCCTCCCACTGATTTTAAAAAACATTTTGACATGGAGTTCCCCTTAAAATGTATGCCAGACCCAAAGGGCCTGGTATGAATTGTGGGGGGACCCCACGCTGTTTTTTTTTAAATTTTGGTGTGGAGACCCAAAGGGCCTGGTATGGATTTGGGGGGAGGGGGGCCACGCCATTTTAGTTTCTTAATTTTGTCATAGGGTTCCCCTTAACCACTTCAATACACTGTATTATATACGCTGCAGTGCACTATATACCCTGCACTGTATTAAATATATACTACAAACTGCACTATACACTCTGCAATGTATTATATATACTAATCTAATGGCACTATACTCTGCACTGTAATATATTTACTACACTGACTGTACTATATACTCTCCACTGTATTATATATACTACACTGACTGTACTATATACTCTCCACTGTATTATATATACTACACTGACTGTACTATATACACTCCGCTGTATTATATATACTACACTGGCTGCACTATATACCCAGCTGCCCTCTCCTCAGAACTCACTCATCCAGATCCAGTGGGCGAAATTTAGGCAGAGTTGGACTTCTCCTGTCCCCACCTTCCAGGTTCTTCCTACACCTCCCTCTCTTTCCCTCTGTTCTTTTGCAGTGCACTGCATTCATCTTTTTTCTCCAGTGTCTGCGGGTTGCAGTAATTTACCGACTCCCTGGCCCTTTGTCGCAATTTCTTGATACCTTCTCTGCGTGGCTACCCTACTTCCTCTCCTCTGAAGTACCTGCCATCATCCTTGGAGACTTTAACATTCCAATCAATGCTAACACCCCAGTCACTTCTCAACTACTCAATTTAACCTCCTTCAACCTAACAAAATGGACAGAAACCACCACTCTTGACCTCATATTCTCCCACCTCTGCAGTCCCTGCAACTTCTCTAACACCCCCTTTCCTCTCTCCGATCACAACCTCATCAGTTTCACACTCTCCCTGTCTCCTACCTCCCATGCCACCAACTTGCAGACAGTTACCCGCAGAAACCTTTGCCACCTCAACACTTTCCTTCTTCATTCTGCTACTGTTTGCCTTTATGATAAAATCACATCCTTGTCCTGCCCAGACCTGGCCACCTCTGTCTACAACAACATATTGTCATCCTCCCTGGACACACTTGCCCCATCTCTACACGCAGAACCAGGCCTCACCTGCTACAGCCCTGGCAAAAAGAGGACACCAGAAGTCTCAAGAAACACAGCCGTGCTCTTGAGCGAGTATGGCATAAAACTAGATCCCTACAAGACTTTACCCTCTACAAATATGTCCTTATTAAATACAACTGCTGCCTCCATTCCACTAAATGAAATCTACTACAACCTCTCATTCAAGCCTCGTCAACTCTTTTCTACCCTTAATTCCTTACTCCACCTCTCACTGCCTCCACCAAATAACTTGCTTGCTGCCCAGGAGATTGCCAGTCACTTCATAAACAAAATCAACACAATTTGTGTTGAGATATCCAGCATCCAGCTTCCTCCACCAACCAACATACCAAGTCCAACTCCACACACATCACTTTCCTCCTTCAATTCTCCCCTGGACCCTGCCACCTTGGAACTACTGCAACCTCCTTCCTGCTCTATCATAAACTCTCTAACCCACATCTTCAACCTTTTTCTCTCTTCCAGCACCTTTCCCTCTCCGCTCAAATATGCACTGGTTACCTCCATACTTAAAAAACCCTCACTGGACCTCAGCTGTTTGAATAACTTAAGACCCATTTCCCTGCTTCCATTTGCCTCCAAGCTTCTTGAACGCCCTGTTCACATCCGTAGAAATTACTACCTAACCGACTACAACCTTCTTGATCCCCTACAGTCCGGCTTCCGCCCACAATATTCCACTGAAACTGCCCTACTAAAACTCACCAACGACCTCCTAACTGCTAAAACCAATGGCCAATATTCCATACTCATACTCTTAGACAGAGGCTAAGGGAGTGGAGTTTATTGAGGAGTAGTGGTTGGTCAACTGTGTCAAAGGCAGCAAATAGGTCTAAGAGTATGAATATGGAGTACTGGCCATTGGTTTTAGCAGTTAGGAGGTCGTTGGTGCATTTTAGTAGGGCAAGTTCAGTGGAATGTTGTGGGCGGGAGCCGGACTGTAGGGGATCGGGAAGGTTGTAGTCGGTGAGGTAGCATGTCGTATAGGTACCAGGAACTAGCTGGTTGTCGCTGCAGCACCCAATACATTTAGAGCTTGCTCCAGGAACATGTGCGATGGGTATATGGACTATGGAATATCAGTATGGATGTCACACCACTTCCTCAAGCTCAATCTTTCTAATACTGAGCTTGTAATATTTCCTCCTTCACAATCCCCTCCCCATTACTTTACCATTGAGATCAATGGCACAACCATTGGTCCCTCCACACATGCCAGGATGCTGGGTGTAATCCTAGACTCTGACCTCTCCTTCATCGCCCACATCCAATCACTGGCTGAATCTTACCGCCTTAACCTCCACAACATCTCCAGAATTCACCCCTTCCTAACTAACAACATCACAAAACAACTTATTCACTCCTTGGTTATTTCCTGCCTTGACTACTGCAACTCCCTCCTCACTGGCCTACCTTTATAACAAGCTATCCCCCCTTCAGTGTATCATGAATGCTGCTGCCAGACTCATAACACCTTACTAATGGATCTGTGACTACAGCTCCTCTCTGCCAATCTCTCCACTGGCTTCCCTTACCCCCTGTAGTGTACCAAGGGGGTGCAGGGGTGCGGGCCGCCCTAGGTGCCACACATTGGGGGTGCAGTAAAATCTTTTTTTTGTAATTAATAGACCCCCATGGAGAGGGCTGGCAGCTCTGCTCCTTCTCTCGATGTGGCCGTGGGATATGCAGGGAGAGAGGCAGGTAGAGGCAGACAGCTAGGAGAGGACTCGAGCCTGCTATACAGTGAGGTGGGGGAGAGCAGCTCTGTGGTGCCCAGCATCTGCCTTTACACCTCCGGCCAGCAGTGCACACTGTATAGTGGAGGGGGAGGGGCATTTGATCCGGACAGGCACCGGCTTGTGTATAGTGAGTTACTTGGCCACTATAGCAGGCATTAAAGAACTGCTAATCAGTAGTACAGAGTTGTGTGTGTGTGTTTCTGGGGGGGGGGGGAGGGGGATTGAAGAGATGTGCAGTGGAGTGTACATATGCTAGGGGGTGCAGAGGAGTGCTGAGGGTATGGAGACCTACTGAAGGATGCAGAGGATTCTGGGGGTGCAGTGGTGTACAAGGGGGTAAGGAAGTGTGCTGAAGTGGGCTGGGGTGCAGAGGTGTGCAGAGGTACAAATGTTTGCTGGGGTTACGGAGGTGTACTTTGGGATACATATGAGGGGTGCAGAGGATTGTGGGGGTATGTAAGTGTGCAGGGGCTGTGAAGGTGTACAATGAGGTGCAAAGATATATGTGTGGGCACAGATATAAGCAAAGGGGTACAGAGGTGTCCTGGTGGTTACAAAGATAAAATGTGGATATGGAGTTGTGCTGGGAGCACTGAGACATGCTAAGGTGTTCAGAGGCATTCTGGGGGTGCAGAGCTGTCCAGAGAGGTACAAAAGCATGCTGAGGGTACAGAGATGTGTTGGGGAGTACAGGGGTGTTCTGGGGTTACAAAATGTGCTGAGGGGTTATAGAGGTATGCTGGGGCCCAGTGTACTGTAATATTTGTGGAGTGTACTGTAATATTTGTGGTGGAACAATGTACTGTAATATTTGTGGAGCAGTGTACTGTAATATATGTTGTGGAGCATGCTGTAATTTTTTTGTGGTGGTGCATAATGTAATATTTATGGAGCAACTGTAATGCAAATTGCACTTTCATCTGTGTAGAAAAAAATTCTTGCACCAGCCCTTCAGCCCACTTTTAAGGTAGGCTAAGTTTATATTTTTATATTATGATTAGAGAGGGGGGGGGGGGCAGACTGCAAGGGGCATTGTGATCTGGGGCTGTGAAATTTATGCAATACATATTCTTAACCACTTGACCACTGGGCACTTAAACCCCCTTAACAACCAGACCGATTTTCAGCTTTCAGTGCTCTCACATTTTGATTGACAATTACTCAGTCACGCAACACTGCATCCATATGAAATTGTTGTCCTTTTTTTTCACACAAATCAAGCTTTCTTTTGGTGGTTATTTCTCACACCCAGCATATGCATACCACACATTACAACCCAAAACACATTCTACTACTCCTCCTGATTATGGCGATACCCCATGTGTGAGGCTTTTACACAACCTGGCCACATACAGAGGCCCAACATGCAGGGAGCACCATCTAGGGGCATAAATTAAACATATAATTTTCTGACTACCTCTTGCACTTTTGAAGGTCCTGGAGTACCAGGACAATTGAAACGCCCAAAAAAGACTCCATTTTGGAAAGCAAACACCCCAATGTATATTCTGGGAGGCATAATGAGTCTTTTGAACATGTAATTTTTACCACAAGTTTTTGGAAAATGTGGAAAGAAAATGAAAACATATTTTTTTTACACAAATTTGTCCATTTATACAATATTTCTAACGTACAGCATGTACCTAGCAAAAATTACCCCCCAAAATATATTCTGCTACTTCTCCCGAGTATGGCGATACCACATGTGTGACACTTTTACACAGCCTGGCCACATACAGAGGCCCAACATGCAGGGAGCACCGTCAGGTGTTCTAGGGGCATACATTTCAAATCTAATTTGACTACCTTTTACACTATTGTGAGGCACTGTGGTGGCATGGATAGGCAGTGTAGTGGCACGGATGGGCAGTGTAGTGGCATGGATGGGCACTGTAGTGGCATGAACAGGCACTGTAGTGGCACGAATGGGCACTGTAGTGGCATGGATGTATCACGGATGAGAACTGATGTGGTATGGATGAGCATGAATGAGGCACAACTGATGGGGATGGATGAGCTGTGGATGGGGATGGATGAGCATGGGATGAGCATGGATGGGGATGACTGAGCACGGATGGGGATTACTGAGCATGAATGGGGATGGATGAGCACGGATGGGGATGACTGAGCACAGATGGGATGACTGAGCATGGATGGGGATGACTGAGCACGGATGGGGATGACTAAGCACGGATGGGGTTGGATGAGCATGGATGGAGATGGATGAGCAGGGATGAGGATAACTGAGCACAGATGGGGATGGGTGAGCACGGATGGGGGTGGGTGAACACGGATGGGGATGACTGAGCATGGATGGGTGGGTGAGCATGGCTGGGTGGGTGAGCATGGATGGATGGATGGGTGAGCATGCCTGGGTAGGTGAGCACGGCTAGGTGGATGAGCATGGATGGCTGGCTGGGTGAGCATGGATGGATGGCTAAGCATGCATGGCTGGATGGGTGAGCATGGCTGGGTGAAGATGGCTGGATGGGTGAGCATGGATGGATGGATGGGCGAGGATAGGTGGCTGGGTGCGTGAGGATGGCTGGGTCGGTGAGCATGGATGGGTGAGGATGGCTGGCTGGGTGAGGATGGATGGCTGGCTGGGTCAGGATGGCTGGGTGAGCATGGATGGATGGATGGTGGGGGTGCAGCCTGTCACATAGCAGAGCTGTGGGCACTACACATCCTGCCCAGAGCGCTGCTGCATCTGCTCTCTCCCCCTCTCCTCACACACTGCACCGATTGGTGCGAAGAGGGGAGAGAAAAGCCGGAACTTCCACCGGCTTGTTTACATGTGATCGCTCCGTAAAAGGCAGATTCGAGCGGCCGTTCACCGCGATCCGTGAAGGTCATGGATGTTCCCAGGAGCGGGCCCCAGGGGGTGTGCAGGACGCTTGTTCATGGGAGGACGTCATAGTGCGCCCTCCCGGGGTTGAGCAACCGCCCTGTAGCCGTCATTTGACTATAGGGTGGTTGTTAAATGGTTAAAGACATCACAACTTTTTGTGGGTGTTTCCACTTTCTAAAGAGGGGGGGTTCCAGATATAGAATCCGCCCAGGGGGCCAAATGCTCTAGGTACGCCCCTGCCTACCCCACCGTATAAAACCAACTAACCACAACATACAAGGCCATACACCCCATCGCCCCCAGCTACATCACCAATCTCATCTGCACATATCACCCAAAGCATCCTTTCCGCTCCTCCCAGGATCTCCTGCTCTCTAGCTTCCTTGTTACCTCCTACCATGCTGGCCTACAGGACTTCTCCAGAGCCTTTCCCACCCTCTGGAACACCATGCCCTAGTATGTCCGGTCAGCTCCTACCCTGTCCACCTTTAGGCGAAAAAAACTCACTTATTCAGGGAAGCCTACCCCACCTCCACCTAAGAACTATACTTGTGTCACCTCCATCAGATCACCCCCTGCAGCCATTACCTTTTGTACCACCTCTACCTCCCTCAAATTGTAAGCTCCACGAGCAGGGCCCTCCTATTCCTTCTGTGTTGAAATGTATTGTATAGCGCTGCGTAAACTGTTGCGCTATATAAATCCTGTATAATAATTATAATACTCTGAACTGTATTATACTATACTGACTGCCCTATATACTCTTAACTGTATTATATATACTACTCGGACTGCACTATATACTCTGCAATGTATTACATACAGTTGCAAGAAAAAGTATGTGAACCCTTTGTAATGATACGAATTTCTGCACAAATTGGTCATAAAATGTGATCTGATCGATTGCACATGTGCGGAGCTTCTGGAATGGATGTGTGACTCCAGAGCTCCGCACCTCCCCGGCCATCCAGACCCCCTGCAGCGGGAACCAGAGCTCGGTACCCCACCAGCACACTCCCCGAAGGAGAGACAGATCGGGGGAAGTCCCAGGAGGCGAGCTGGTTTAGCCCGCTAGGACGGAGCACTCGCGCCCGGTAAAACCAGTACGGCTTGGGCCTACGCGATCTCGCTACATCCACGCGGCAGGGGGCCAACCCCGGTAAGACTACAAGAGGGACCCGCTAAACTCCCCCACCACACACCTGAAGCCTGGGGATGTCCATGATGATAAGGGGGGCCTCCCGATCCTTTCAAGGAGTCCTCATCAGGCCCAGCCTTTTGCGCTAGGCCGTGCAGCGGGCCACATTACCCCACTTCAGCCACAACAGCAGTTTCAATAGACATCCCTGCCTAACCCTGGATTTAAAAGCCTAGACTCCTACTAGAGCTGTGGGACCATCTCCAGACTGGGGTTTCCTCCAAAGGGTGGTGGAGCCGGTAACAGTTAGAAGAGACTTTTCCCGTCAGCTGGGCTTTAATGACCAGGCCCCAAAGACTGACCACACAGTTTCTGGAGCACAACAGGCGCTAGTGGATAAGGGGGACAACATGGAGGCGGGGTCAGAGGGGGGATCACAAATTCATTCCTCCCCTGGCCCTCTGCCAGGAACACAGCTTTCTGCCCAGATTCTTTCACCTGCTTCCACTGTCTCTCTCCTGGAAAGGACACTAGATGAGCTAATAACCACCCCTTTTAAATATCAGGCCTCGAGCATTTCTCTTGCTGTTTCTCCTGGTCCTCACTCCTCGACCCCTCATGCTGACCTTCGGATGATGATGGAAGTTTTCTCTAAGCTGTTGTCCAAAGGGTTGGCCCAAACAGCTTCCCAAATAACGTCAGTCATTCAAGCTGATCTCCAAAATTTGGGGACCAGGATAGATGCAATTGAACACAAAACGGACCAAACAGTTGCAAGAGCAAATCAGAATACAGCTTCAGGACCTCCAAGACCAGCTAGACACAGCCCTTTCTAAAATAGACGATCTGGAAAATCGCTCCAGGCGATATAATTTCCGGATTAGGGGTCTTCCTGAGACTATTACAGATGCCCATGTAGCAGTCACTGAGTTTATCAAAGAAATTATCCCGGGCATCCCGGAACACCGGGTGGAACTCGATAGGGTCCACAGAGCACTCCACCTCAGATGGGCTGCCCAGAGACATAGTGGCGAAGCCTCACTTTTACAGCGTTAAAGAAGAGGTCATGAAAGTTTCTAGGAACTCCCCCAATTTATCCATCCAAGGTCACCACGTCCAAGTCTTTGCGGACTTATCACCTTCCACCATTCAAAAGAGAAGATCCCTGAAACCTTTGCTGGAGGTCCTTACGAAGTCTTCTATCATGTACTGGTGGTCCTTCCCTTTTCGCCTCTCCTTCGTCTATAAAAGCAAGACATTTGGTTTTTCTACTTTCCAGGAGGGAGAACATCTACTTCTTTGTTTCAATCTCATCTCCCTGGACTCCGCTCCCATGTTGTCTAACAAAGCTGCAGGTTCCTCCAAGCGTCCATCCCCTCAGAGCTCAATACCACAGCTCTGGCGAGAAAAAAAAACCCAAGAGATCCAAGGATTCCCATCCTCCATGATTCTGGAGCTCAAACCCGGATTTAAGATTCTTGGCTCCGTGTGGCTGTTGTTTTTTCGCTCTTTGAAGTTCTATTACCCTTCTTGACTGTTTTGTTGTTGCTCTCGGGCCCTTCCCCCCTCCCTGCCCTCCAGCGGAGATGGGGGGGAGTGCGGAGAGTATCCTAACTTACTCTACTTTTCTTATACAAATGTGGTCTTAAGATTTATCAGATGTGCTCTTATTTAGCCCATTCAGGAGTGACCCCTGCCGGGGTCTCGACCTTGTCCCGGGGTCTTACCCTGGGGGGCAGGCTTATTGGCCTGGGCCCCCGGGGAATGATCCGGAGGTACTACACAGGGGTTCAATTGGCCCTTTAAGGAGGTCAAGTACGTTTGACTAATGACTCCTCGGTATCAAGAAATATGGTATTTTTCCAATTTTTGTAGCAGCCCTCTGGGTCCGGGGCAGGCTGGGGCGTGCTGGGTCCCCTTTGGGGGTTCTGGCTCCCCTCAGGCTTCCCAGGACAGGGTCTCCCCATCGGGGGGGTTTCCCCAGGGACCTTTACTATAGTCTTTACTTTTACAAGAAAAAAATTTTTTTTGGTTCTTTAAAGTTCTAGGTTTATTCAAATAGTTGCGGGTTTTGGAAGTGGCCGAGGCGGATGCTTTGCGCCTCCCTCTGTCTTGGGGAACCACATGTGGGGATTCCCTCGGTCAGATGTAATTCTGCTTTTTAGGCAGACACGTTTTTGTCCATTTCTGGCTTTGGGGGTGAGTTTTCAAACTCCCTTCGCCAGAACTCGGAGGGGTCAGGTGGATGGTCTTCACCACTCCTCTCAGGTGTTCTATGTTCCCTCAATTCCCTCTCTATATTTCTTCTATATTCCTTACTTAATTTTCTCCTTTTTTCATCGGCACCATTGACAAGATGTCTTCTACGAGGCACAATGGTTCTTCATCATAGGTTTTGTCTGTGACTGGTCCCATACTACTCAAGCCCAGATTCAGGTAAGCCTTCCCTCAGTGATGCATAGATTTTCTTTCCGATATAATGGCTAAGACTGCAAACACCTCAGAGAAACTGAGAATAGCATCACATAATGTTCAGGGCCTCAACTCCCCAATGAAGAGGAAAAAATATTTTTCATTGGCCCATTCCCAGCATTTTGATGTGCTTCTACTGCAGGAAACACACTTTCCAGGGCAGTTTAATCCCAAGTATGTTCATTCAAATTATCCCCAATTTTTTTTGGCTAACGCTACGGATAAGACTAGAGGTGTGGGAGTCTTTTTTGCCAAACAGGTAGCGTTTCTACCTCAGAAAGAGATTAAAGACCTGGAGGGTAGGTACATACTGTTATCGGGTGAGTTGGGGGGTTCAGTATATATTTTTATTTCTTACTATGCCCCAAACCAGGGCCAAACAAAATTCTTTCAAACATTGTTTAAGCTTCTCTCTCCCCACATGGAAGGGAATATAATTAGGGGGGGGGGCGACTCTAACTTGGCCTTTGATAACTCTCTTGACAAGTCGGGAGGTGTTCCACGCACCCTTCGCCCACCAAAACATAGCCTTAAACTAGCAAAACTATTATATTCCCTGGGGCTTGTAGACATATGGAGGGAACTTAACCCTAAAGTGAAAGATTACACCCATTTTTCTGCCCCTCACCAGAGCCTGGCAAGGATAAATCATATCTTTACTCCTGCCTTCATCATCCCCTTGATCTCTAAAGCCCACATAAGAGACTCTCCCCTGTCGGATCATTTGCTAGTCATAATCCAAATCAACGCGACCCCTGGCCAAAGAGAGAAACTCCAGTGGCGCTTGAATGAATCCCTTTTAAACAATCCAGTCCATTGTACATTGCTGGAGAAGGAACTTAAAGAATACTTTCAGTTGAATGACAATGGGGAGGTCTCTCCCTCAATACTTTGGGCAGCCCACAAGGGGGTGATGAGGGGCAGGATGATCCAGTTGTCGGCCAAGCTTAAGAAAGAGAGGGAGAGTGATATAAAGAAATTAGAACGGGATTTCCAGGGTCTCTCCAAGTCTCACAAGAAGGACCCAACCCCCCAATCGAAGGCTCAGTTGGAATCAAGTAGGGTTGCTCTTAACCTCGCCTTGACCACCAAGATGGAAAGACAAATCCAATGGAAAAGATCTAATTTTTACTTGCAAAAAGATCAAATTGGTCCTAAACTGGCTGCCAAGCTGTCCCCTAGGTTTCGGTCCTTTCCTTCCCTAAAATAAGGGATGTTGTGGGGTTAATTCAGAATCCCCAAAGAATTATGAGCTCTTTTCAGAAATATTATGACAGTCTTTATGAGGCGGGGAGAACAACCTCTCCCCACCTTCTGGACACTTTTCTGAATAAGATCTCGCTTCCTAAACTTACTACTGAGCATAGGGAGACCCTTGAACAACCCTTTACGGAAGCTGAGATTCTGGGGGTAATCAATAATCTTAAGAAGGGTTCGGCCCCTGGGCCTGATGGATTCTCCACAGGCTACTATAAAACCTTTGGCCCCATCATCGCTCCCTATTTGGCAAAACATTTCAATTCTCTCCAAGCAGGGTCTTTGCTCCAGAAGGAGGCCAATTTAGCTTTTATCGCTGTAATCCCTAAACCTGGTAAAGATCTCTCAATTGTTAGCAACTACAGACCTATTTCGTTAATTAATAATGACCTTAAAATCTTGACTAAAGTTCTGGCCAATAGAATGTCTAAGTTTATAAGTAAATATGTTCACAAAGACCAAGTAGGCTTCATCCCGGGAAGGCAAGGCCCAGATCAGATTCGTAGAGTGGTGGATATTATCTCAATTTTAAACTCGAACTGGGATGGGGGGCCCCACCAGGAAGGTTACATTTTATCAGTGGATCTTCAAAAAGCATTTGACACAGTAGATTGGACTTACCTGTTTGAGATCCTCTATAGATGGGGCTTTGGCCCAAAATTTATCCAAACTCTAAAAACCCTTTATTAAATCCTAGCGCTCAGGTCAAATTACAAAACTTCTACTCGGAGCCACTTAATATTGCCAAGGGAAGTAGACAGGGATGTCCCCTATCTCCCCTGATTTTTGCTGTAGCGATCGAATCTCTCGCAATTGCAATCAGAGGAAACCCAGATATATGTGGTGTACAATGTGGCTCACGGACGCACAAATGTGCTCTTTTTGCAGATGATCTGCTCTTATTTATCACTGCGCCTCTGTCCTCCACCCCCCAAATTATCTGCTTACTTCATGAGTTTGGAGAGGTTTCGGGGCTTTGCGTAAATTGGTCGAAATCTGTGGCCCTGAACGTCTCCATTGCGGCCTCCACAGTCCAGAAGCTCAGAGAAATATACAAGTTTTCCTGGAACCCCCAAAATATTCCATACCTGGGGGTCAGCCTGACAGCCGATATCAAACATTTATATGAGGCCAATTACCCCCTGCTGTTTCAGAAACTATCCAAGGATCTTTCCAGGTGGGATCAGGAGGGTCTTTCGTGGCTTGGCAGAATAAATGCAGTCAAGATGACTTTACTCCCCAGAATCCTGTACTTCTTCAGATCCCTCCCAATTTCTCTGAGGAAACAACAATTGCAAACGTTGCAATCACATTTAATCAAGTTTGTTTGGGGTTGGAAGGGTTATAGATGTCAAGCTAATGTTTTACATAGGAGACGTGCCCAAGGTGGACTATGACTCCCACACCTCTATAAATACTATCAAGCCTCCCAAATAGCCCAGTTTTCTGCTATTTATGCTAAGGGAGACAGGCCCGACTGGATAGCGATGGAGCGACAGTCTGTTCCGCTAAACACTATTGACTTTTTGGTAGGGGCTCCTTGTAAGATGAGGCCCCCAATCCTACTAAGGGGTACGGCCCTGAGGAAAACTCCTCGGAGCCAGAAGCAAATATTCATTCGGAGGAACCGATTAAAGCCTTCAAAAGGAACCGCCAAGAAAGAAGTGCCTGTTTGGGCATCTGGAGGCTGCCCCTTGGGGGGGCAATGTTAGGAAAAGGACTGTTTTTTGCCGATTTTGGGGGTGGTGCGCGTGCCTGTGCGCGTTGGCGCACGCGCCCGCATGCACGCACGCCCCCACACGCATGCACCGGAAACGGCGCCAAGCGGCCACATTTAAGCTCACAATGCCCAGCAGTCAGTGCTGTCCGTTCTACAGCGTGTGAGCGTTCCTGAGCGACCCGATTTCCTGTTTATCTGATCCTGTGACCCGGCTTGACCTTGACCTTGTTGATTTCTGCCTGCACTGACCCCCAGCTTGCCCACGACAACTCTTCTGCCTGATTCTTGTGTACTTCCACTGCCAGCCTGTTGACGACCCTGCCTGCACCTGACGACCCCCCTGCCTGAACCCTTTGTACCGCATTGCCTGCCTGCTACCGACCCGGCCTGTACGACCACCCGCTACCTGCCTCACTGGATCATCTGTATCACCATCAGTTCACCTCCCCCCACAGCTCACCCTATCCACAGCTCACCCCCACCCATCCATAGGTTACCTTCTCTTCTCTTGTCCACAGTTCACCTCCCCCCACAGCTCACTCCCCCATAGGTTACCTTCTTTTCTCTCATCCACAGTTCACCCCCTCACCCACAGCTCACCCTCTTCTTCCCCACATTCCACAATTCACCTTAGCATGCGCAGCCCCCTCTCCCCATCCACAACTCCCCTTCTAACCTCTGTCAACATGCCACCTCTGCACACCCCCTCATCCACAGTTTACACCCCCAGTCCAAAATCACCTCTGCATTCCCCATCCCCAGCTTATCTTTCCCCCTCCACTTTTCACTTTTTTTTTTTTTGTTTCATAAGGTTTTATTCAGCAAAAGGTTACATACAAATGTGTAGAACATTTATACACAAAAGAATGCTTTGTTGTACAATAGAAGACAATAATTACATTAAGGAGTACAACCATCTGGATAATAACAGAAAATGAGAATACATTTCTTCTATAAAGGAATAATGGTTGATAGATTCCATTTAATAAGAAGAGACCTAATGAGTAAGTGTAGATTTTGTGGCTAAGAAAAATTAAAGGGGGCTGTGTATACCAAGGTATCATAGGGTAGGAAGCAACTTAATAGGTATCGTGTATCTATTCAGTTCAGGAGGGTATGAGTATATGTGAGATATATGGGTGGGGAGGTAAAGAAGAGGCTTGTGGGGGGGGGGGTGCAGACCCGCCGATCCCCCCTTTTCTCCCACACAGCCAGACTGTTGTTGGATTCAGTAATTGGACACTCTATGAGAGTAAGAGATTAGGTGTTGTCTATTGAGAGGGAATTAGACTTTTTATGTTGTTGCCAATTGTACCATGTCTTTAGGAACTTATTAAGGGTTTCGTTGGAGATGCTGATGAGTTCTTCTATTTTTTCAATATAATCTAATCTACTGAACCATTCCTTTCTCGTTGGAATAGTGGTGGAGCGCCAGTGGTGTGGAATACAGTGTTTGGCAGCGTTGATTATAAACATTGTTAATGATTTTAGATGTTTGTTTTTTGGTGTTGGTGTATAGTGGAGCAGGTAGAGTGCAGGTGAGAATTCGATATTTTCTTTGGTGACATTTGTGATGGTATCGTGTACCATTCGCCAAAAAGTCTGGATCTGGGGACAAGACCACCAGATGTGTATGAAGGATCCTCCTTCCGCATCACATCGCCAGCATCTATTGGGAATAGAGGATGTGAATTTATTTAGCAGTTCTGGAGTTCTGTACCATCTCGAGATTATCTTGTAATTACACTCTTGTGTTGCTACATTGAGGGAGCCTTTGTGTGCGTAAAAGTATATAAGTTTCCAATCATCATGAGATAATGATAGATTTAAGTCTTGGTCCCATTTAGTGCGGTTGTAGTCTGAGAGTGCTATCTCTTCTGTGAAAGTGGAGGAGTAAAGAGGTGATATTAAGTGTCTTTGTGGAGATTTCTTAGTACACAGGTCTTCAAGGGTGGTGAGTTTTTTCGTCCAATGTTTGGTGTTAGAAGTTTTGGTGAGGAAATTCCTTATTTGCATATATGTCCATAAAGGAAGTTTTTTGGGAGAGGTTGGCGTTTAGGTCCTCATAAGAAATGAGTGAGGTACCAGAGAAGAAGTGAGTACTTCATTTTCTGGCCAGATGTTAGTAAGAAAAGATTTGCTCATACCTGGGGGGAAGTCAGGATTTTCCCTTAGAGGGGTTAAGGGGCTTATCCAAGGATTTGGGTTAGATTTTTTGAGTGCATTGTGGTAGATAGCTATAGTTGGGCCTATAAGTGGGTGTGTCTAAGTGAGGGATTGATGTGTTGCGGTTGTAACCAGGGTGCTGTATTCAATTTTTGCGGAGAACTGGAGTGTTCAAGTGACACCCAATCTTTTACATGTTTATGAATGTTCCAGTCTACAATTCTTGTGAGGTGTGTTGCCCAATAATAGCGACGGAGGTCTGGGAGCGCTAGTCCACCTTTGCTTTTAGGTAAGGTTAATTTGTCAAATTTAATTCTGGGTTGACTATTTCACCATATAAAAGAGGAGCATGATTGTCGGAAGGATTGGAAGAAGGAGTTAGGGATTTTGATGGGGATAGTCTGGAAGAGATATAAAAAGCGGGGAAGGATCGTCATTTTGATAAGGGAAGCTCTTCCGAACCAAGACACATTGAGAGCGTTCCATCTTTTAAGGTCTTCTTTTGTCTCTTTTAAAATGGGTGTAAAATTGTATTGAAAGAGGTTTGATAGTGAGTGGGGAAGTTTGATGCCCAAGTATGTGATGGAATCTTTGGCCCATTTAAATGGAAAGTTATTCTGACATTGTTGGACGGTTTCCTGTGGGAGGGTTATATTCAGGGCGGATGATTTTGAATAATTAATTTTGAGGTTAGATATTAATTGGAATTGCTCCAGTTCTTTAAGTAGGTTTGGGATGGATATGAGGGGCTCTGACAGGAATAGCAGGAGGTCGTTAGCAAAGGCTGCTACTTTGTAAGTGTGGTCTGCTACGTTTATTCCTTTAATGTCTGAATTTAGTCTGATTTTGTTTAAAAGGGGCTCTAAGGTTAGAACAAACAAAAGAGGAGATAAAGGGCAGCCTTGCCTGGTACCATTATGTAGTTCAAAGGCGTTCGACAGGTGGCCATTGACACGGACCCTAGCGCGAGGGGAGGAATATAGTGCTTTTATATATGATAGCATAATCTGGGGAAGTCCAATGTTCTGTAGTACTGCTTGAATATAGTCCCAGGCCACCCTGTCGAACGCCTTTTCAGCATCTAAAGATAGGAAGAAGCCTTGCTTATTTTTTTGGTTGAGCCAGTGGTGTATGTTTATGGCTTTTATCGTATTGTCCCTTCCTTCTCTGCCAGGTATGAATCCCACCTGGTCAAGCGAAATTAATGAGGGAATGAGGGGTAGTAGTCGATTTGCTAAAATTTTCGCAAAAATCTTCACATCAACGTTTATGAGAGAGATGGGTCTATAGTTTGATACTAGTGTTGGGTCTTTGTTGTCTTTAGGAATGACTGCCATATGTGCTTCCAATAAATTGGGGGGATTTGTGTATCTGAATCAAATGAGCGGTATGCTGAGAGGAAGTGGGGTTTGAGAATCTCTGAAAATGTTTTATAATATTGGAGGGGGAAACCGTCTGGTCCAGGGGCTTTGCCAATTTTCATATCTTTAAGGGCGGACTCTAGTTCTAATATAAAGAGGGGTTCATCTAATTTGTTTGAAAGTTCTGCTGTAATTGAGGGGAAGCCGTATTTTGAGAGAAACTTTGAAATATGGAGGCTTCTGAGTTGAGGGGGCATTTAGGGTTGGAAGGTATGTTATATAGTGTCTGGTAGTATTTTTCGAACTGATGGGCGATTTGCTCATTGGAAGTGTATAATGTATCATTTTTGTCTCTTATCTGGTGGATTGTGTCAGATTTTTTTTGTTCTGGACTGCTTTTGCAAGGAGTCTGCCACTCTTATTTCCTTGTTCGTAATATACCTTGTGTCTAAGGATGTATTGTCTTTTGACTTTTAGGTTAAGTTCGTCAAGGAGTAGTTTTCTTGTGTTAGTGAGTTCTAGTAGGGTTGATTGGGCTTGAGTTTTTTTGTGAGCTGATTCTAGTGAGTTAATTTTGGCCAGTAGGGAAGAAATTTTTGCTTGGTGTGTTTTTTTTTACTTTAGAGGCTATTTTTAGGAATTCCCCCCTGATGACGCATTTATGCGCTTCCCAGATGGTGAAAGAGGGGGTTTCTGGTTTAGTGTTGAGAGCGAAATACTCTCGTAAACATGAGGAAATGTGGTTGATCTCAGAGGGATCCTTAAGGAGAGCAGCATTGAGTCTCCAGGTTTTAGACCTGGTGATTTGTTCCGGGAAGCGGAGGCTTAAAGATATGGGGTGGTGGTCTGATAATGTCATGGACTCTATCGAGGTATCATGTAGGAGGGGAAGATCAGTCTGAGATATGAAGAAGTAATCGATTCTAGAGTATTTTTGGTGGATGGGAGAAAAGAACGTGTAGTCTCTTCCTTGAGGGTTTAAAGTTCTCCAACTATCATGTAGTGTTAAAGTCTGAAGTTGTAATTTGATCTGTCTGAGAGCTCTATAGGTTATAACCGATGATCCTGACGATGTATCTAAGGAAGGGTTGAGTGGGACGTTGAAGTCTCCCCCAAGTATAAGTATTCCTGAGTGGAATGTGGTTAAGAGGTCGGTGATTTGTCGAAAGAAGGATACTTGTTTTCTATTTGGGGCATATATATTAGCTAATGTGACGGGTCGTTCGTTTAGGGTACCTTTGAGGAATATGAATCTACCTGAATTATCCTTAAGAGAATCTGAAAATTTAAGATTGATATGTTTGGAGACCAATATGGTGATTCCTTTAGTTTTGGAGTCAGTTTTGGCGGCGTGGTATGCCATGGTGTATTTTTTGTCGGAGAGTTTGGGAATTTTCTTTGCATAGAAATGGGTTTCTTGAATAAAAATGATGTCAGCTTTCATTCTATGGCTATCTCTTAGTAGTAGTGTCCTCTTTTCCTGGATATTTAGGCCTTTGGCGTTTTATTGATACTAGTTTCAGTGAGAGGGGTTTATGTATCGGGGTTTGATGAGGCATTTGTGGTTAGTGATTGTTTCTATGTAACAGGAGGGATGAGGTTTATTGAACTTTGATTTACTTAGTGGAGTATAGGTTACAAATTGTGTTGTATATTCTGGGTGATATGTCAGGGTTCAGGTGCGGAGAATCTGCGTGTGAACAGTCTGGAAGCGGGGGGATCCGGGGAGGTGACGAATGCTGATAGTAAGTTAACTAGAAAATGGGGGGTGGGGATGGTATGAAGGTAATAAGCTAGGTGGTATGTGGGGCAGTAGTAAGCCACAAGGTAGTTGGGTAAATGGAAGGTTTAATCCGGAGGTAGGTGTGGACCAGCAACACCTTCCTGGAATTTCGAAAAGGGTGTAAAGTGAAAGCAAAAAAATAAGAGAAAAAAAAAAGAAGCCGGAGTTGTCATAGGGGGAATGAGGAAACCCTCTGTGTGGGGACTAAGTCAAGTTAGGAAGAAAAACGGTAAGTTTCCTGCATGGTTGGAGCCCGCTATTTAGGGTGTGATCTGGGGTCTTGTGTGAGACTCTCACACACTTTTCACTTTTGCACACCTATCTGCAGCTCACCCCAGCCCGCAGCTCTAAATCTCTGCACCCCAAGCCCCCCCAGCTCTCTTAACCCCTGTATCCTGTACAAATCCACCTGCACACAGCTCTCACTTTGCGCAATCTAAAACCTCCCAATTCTGACCTCTGCAGAACATCCACAATTTCACAGTCTCTACTCTGCAGTCTCTGCACAACCAGCCCCCTTCCCATGTTTCCTGGTCCCGAGTCCGCCAGTGAAGTAGTACCCAAGCAGTAAGGCTTCACACATCTCTCTGCGGAGGAGAGAGCCTTTAGGAGGGGGGAGAGATTGTGCCTTTATTGTGGCCAGGCAGGTCACTTTTTAAAGTCTTGTCTGGGGCTGCAAGCCTGTTCCTAGATAGGGCCCTTGTGTCTAAGCACTCAATTCCACTGCAGCTTCCTGCCACTCCACTTGTCATTGAGGCTATTGATGGGAGACCTCTACAGCCTGCCCATGTGACTCATGAGACTGCCCCGTTGACTATGGCCATAGGGGCTCTTCACCATGAGATAATCCAATTTCAAGTTATTTCCTCACCCCATTACCCAGTGGTTATTGGTTATCCTTGGTTACAGAGGCACAACCTCTCTTTTGATTGGATTCATGCTGAGGTTCTTTCCTGGTCACCACAATGCAGTATCCAGAGGAGTACCGCAAATTTGGTGATGCCTTTGAAAAAGGTCAAGCCAGTAGTTTGCCTCCCCTTGGTTATATGATTGTGCAATTGACCTTCAACCTGCTGCCATGCCCCTCTCATTGCCAGGTTTACCCTTTGTCTGTCTTGGAGGATAAAGCCATGGAGGACTATGTTGCCGAGGCACTTTCTCGAGGGTTCATCTGCAAATCCTCATTTCCTGCTGGTGCTGGCTTCTTTGTGAAAAAGAAGAATGGTGAACTGAGACCTTGTATCGATTATAGGGGTCTAAATCGCATCATGATTAAGAATGCTTATCCGATTCCGTTGATTACGGAATTATTTGACTGCCTCAAGGGAGCAACGTTTTTCACAAAGCTTGTTCTGAGAGGGGCATATGATCTTATGAGGATCAAGAAGGGCGACGAATGGAAAACTGCCTTTAATACCAGGACAGGACATTACGAATACCTTGTAATGCCATTTGGTCTTTGCAACACTCATGCAGTTTTTCAGGAATTCACCCATGATGTCCTCCGAGATATGTTGCAGCAATGTGTGGTGGTTTATCTTGATGATATTCTCATATATTCTACATCCCTAGAGGGCCACCACACAGATGTCTCCCATGTGCTACAGAGGCTGAGAGGCAATAACCTGTATTGCAAGTTGGAAAAGTGCAAGTTCCATCGTGAACCGGTTAAATTTCTGGGTTATGTCATTTCCACTTCTGATTTTTCGAAGGACCCAGAGAAACTATCTACAGTGGCCTCCACCCACAGGCCCACATCCACTACAATGTTTTCTTGCCAATTTGCCAATTATTATCAGAAATGTATTCATAACTTCTCTTCTCTTGTCAAATCCCTGACTAATATGACCAGAAAGGACTGTAACCCACAGAATCGGTCTCCGGATTTCATTAAAGCCTTTGAGTCTTTCAAGGCTGCTTTTGTTTCAGCTCCTGTGTTGGCACATCCTGATCCTACGTTACCCTTCATTCTTGAGGTTGATGCATCCGAGACTGGAGTTGGTGCCCTTCTGTCTCAACGTCCTACCTCTGAGAGTGCTATGTATCCTTGTGGCTACTTTTCCAAGAAATAGTCTCCTGCAGAATGCAATTACGAGATTGGGGACAGAGAGTTGTTAGCAATAGAGTTGAACGAACACCTGGACGTTCGGGTTCGGAGGGTCTGTACAAACTTTGGGAAAAAGTCCGGGTTCGGCACCGAACGTTGCCCGAACGTTATCACGGACCCCGAAGCCCATTGAAGTCAATGGGGACCCAAGCTTTTAGGCACAAAAATGGCTGTAACAAAGTCCTGGCAAGTGCTAGAGGGCTGCAAAAGGAAGCAAAATGGGGGCAAGAGTAGGGCAAGTGCCCTACAAAAAATGGGGATAGGAAAAATAAATTGAAATCAAATAAACTAGGAGATGATTTTTGAACAATAATGTGTCACTTACAGCTGCAGTTAGAACCTCTCCCTTTAGAACTAGGAGATGATTTTTGAACAATAATCTGTCCCTCTAAGCAGAAGCCTCTACCTAGTGCAGTCAGATCGCTCAAAGCAGCAGTATGTGAAATCTCAAATTACCCCAACAATCTGATCGTTGTGCACGATCCAATCTGATCGTTGTGCACGATCATAACCATTGTTGCGTTAGGCAGGGTTTGATCTGCAATCTGTCACTCAAAGCAGCAGTATGTGAAATCTCAAATTACTCCAACAATCTGATCGTTGTGCACGATCGTAGCGATCCTTGTGTTATGCAGAGTTTGATCTGCAATCTGTCACTCACATCAGCACTATGTGAAATCTCAAATTTCTGCAATCTGTCCCTCAGAGCAACAGCAGTAGTAATCTCAGGATGCAGGATCAGATGTTAAAATGTCTGCAATCTCTCCCTCACAAAAACGCCGGCAGCATCCTCTCCCTACACTAACCCAAGAGCATGTGACATGCAGTACTGTGACTCCAGCTTATAAAGAGGCTGGGTCACATGATGCACTGGCCAATCACAGCCATGCCATTAGTAGCCATGGCTGTGATGGCTTCTAAGAGCAAACCAGTGAAACGCTTGTTGATTAGCTGCCCTTCAGTTATTCAACATGCGTGATCAACTACCAGAACCCAGAACCCAGAACCCGAACCCGAGCATTTTTTGAAATGTCCGTGTTCGGGTCTGGGTCCCGGACACCCGAAAGTTCGGTACGGACCCGAACGTTACAGTCCGGGTTTGCTCATCACTAGTTAGCAATTATTTTAGCTCTAAAGGAATGGAGGCATCTCCTCAAAGGTACCACTATGCCAGTCCTCATTTTAACTGACCATAAGAATCTCACATTCTTGTCTGAGGCAAAACAACTATCTCTCAGAAGGGCACGATGGGCTCTTTTTCTCAAAAGCTTTAATTACATTGTTTCATTCTTACCCAGTACTAAAATGTAAGGGCTGATGCATTGTCACAACAGTTTTACTCTGCTTCCAAGATGGAGTCAGCTCCTGTTCCTGTGATCCTGTGATACCTCCTGACCTTATTCTGGCTACTGTTTGTACCAATCTCACTTCACCTTTGGGTGACAGAATTCTTGCCGCTCAGATCAATTCTCCTCCCAATAAACCTTGTGACCGCTGCTTTGTCCCTGAGAGTCTCCACACTGCTTTGCTTACCATTCTCCTAAGGCTGCTGGCCACCAAGGGAAGAATCAACTAATTTGGGCTATTTTTCAACAATTCTAGCCTAGCATGCATGCTGATATAGCCACCTTCATAGCTGCTTGTTCCGTGTGTGCTCAGAGTAAGACACCATGATACCTTCCAGTGGGCCTCCTACAACCCATACCCAATGGAGAGAGGACTTGGACCCACCTGTTTATGGATTGTATTGTGGAGTGACACAGTTATTCTTATGGTGGTTGACTGGTTCGCAAAAATGTCACATTGTATTCCACTTAAGAAGTTGCCCACATCCAAAGAACTGGCATCTATTTTTGCTTGGGAGATCTTTCGCTTACATGGGCTACCCAAGGTTATCATCTCGGACAGGGGTAGCCAGTTTGTCTCCATGTTTTGCCGAGCCTTTTTTGGACAGTTGGGGATTCAGCTTTCCTTCTCTTCTGCGTATCACCCGCAGTCCAATGGGGTCACAGAACGAGGCAACCAAGCCTTTGAGTTGTTTCTATGTTGCTGTATTTCTGACCACCATAACAACTGGTCAGACCTCTTACCTTGGGCGGTTTGCTCACAATAGTGCTGTCAATACCACTTTCCGATTTGCCTCCGTTTATGGCAAATTATGGTTTCCAAACAATCAATGTTGCCTGACTCATTTGTTCCTGAAAGAATTCCTAGGTTAGAGGAGCATCTCTATGGTCTTCGTTCCACTACCACATACAGGTCCATAAGTCCTTGCGACATGCCAATGATAGGCACAGACTCCATGCTGACTGCAGACACCTACCTGCACCTTCCTAGCAAGTTGGGGAGACGGTCTGGCTGTTCTCTTGCAACTTCCGACTCCATGTTTCCTCACTGAAACTGGCACCACGGTATATTTGGCCTTTTTATATTCTCCTTAAGATCAGCCCAGTGGCTTATGCATTAGACCTTCCTTCTAATATGCAAATTTCAAATATATTCCATGTCTCCTTCTGGTTCCTAATCCTGTCTGCTGCCTCCGACCACGCTGATCTCTGACTTCCCGATTTCCTGGCTTGTTCTGATTACCAGATTTGGCTGCCGAACCCTGGCTTGTTTTGACTACATATACTATTTGTACCATTTTTACCATTTTATTAAAAGGTGGGATTTTTACTGCATGTTCTGTCCCAGTCTTATTCATGATTCCTGGCAACTATATACTCTGAACTGTATTATATATACTACACTGACTGACTGCACACTACACTAAATACCTGCCTAATCTCCATTCATTCACTATATACGACACAGCAGCCTTGTATAGTGTGGGGAGTGGACCTAGCCCCTGAACCATGATTGGCCAAAGGCACCCTGCCTTTGGCCAATCATGGCTCTCACAGCACATTGCTCTGTGATTCGCCAAAGCATACAGGTCAGGTGCATGCTTTGGCCAATCAGCAGCTGTCAATGCACTGCGATCTTGCAGTGCATTATGGGGCGCTCCGTGGCAGGCGAATTTGCAGCGAGCGCCCCATATGTTCATTTGTTCTACGAACAAACAGACACCCGATGTTCAAGTCGAACGAACGCTTGAATCAAACATCAGGACCATCCCTACTCACCATACAATCTGATTGTACAATTCCCTTTAGATCCACCATCAACTATGTAGTGCATGGGCCTGCCTGATTGGATACAGAGTGGTTGAATAGATGATGTGTCCTCCTATTATATAGTTTTGGTAAATCTAAAGGAGATCATACAGCAATTGTACAATCATATTGTATAGTGTATGGCCACCTTTATGGAGCTAAAATTAACTAGTTGTGCTTTTGGTGCCATTTGTTTTTAATGGCACACCAAACACAGAAGCAAACACATATTTTGCTACGTGAAAACGCAGCAAAAAGCACAGTAAAAAACTCACTACGCTCCGCTTTAAAAAAATTCTGGAGCTTCTTTGGGGCAATTGTTGCATGTAGAGCAGCCCATTCAAGTGAATGGACTTCACTATGTGTGACGAGCGAAAACGCCAAAAAATGCCTAAATAAAGACATGCAGGAATGTATATATTAAATGTGTAGTGCTCGACCAAAATGACAGTGACTATTAGTGTGAAACTGAGGTGTAAAAATAATGAAACCATCCTCATATAAAGTGCTAGTGCAAATCAAGTAAATTAATACATAATGTAAACAAATCATACGCAATTGTTATTGAAAATACAACTCATCTAAATAGTCCATAAGAATTGTGCAACTGTTTTAAAAATGTGCAAATATGTGCAAAACGTGAAGAAAAGTTCATCTGTAAAGTTCATGTGGATCATGAATTTTTCAGGGGATGAAATACATTCAAAATGTGTGACATGCAGATCCAAGTGAAATCTACCACCATAGGGATGCAAGGCTTACCGGAAAGCCAATATATTCAGGCCCGAATATATTGCAAAGATTTGGAAACAGAAACAGCTTCTTCAATCTAGTCATCCAGCAGGAATGTCATATAGCCAAGCATCGCTTGGAGATGTCCAATGAAAATAGAGGGGAGCCGTATCAGCGGATACACCTCTTTGAAGCCACACTCCAGAGTAATAGCAATGCATGCAAAGAAAGGGACCTCACATAGCATAAAACCTCTTAAAACATGGAGTTTATTGTAGAAATGCACTTACATCTTCCAAAAACGGTATGAGCTCATAGATAAAAAATACAGCTGGCACAGTGAATACAGCACAGCGATCTGGGGTCAGCAACACCCGACGGGTTTCATCCTCTTAAGCGATATCTCTCATGTCCCAAATGTACTTAACAGGAAGCCATGAAGTTTTCTATAGAACACAGCAAGGGCTATGGTAAGACCTTGTTCTGAAGATCAAAGAAAGCTTTTATTTTTCTCCAACTGAGGTACAATAATGGTATATTAGTACATAGAGTAGCTGATGTTCTTACTGCTTGTGTAAGACGTTTATTTTTGATGAATGGGGAAAAAAATGTAGGGAGGAGGAGAGCCCTTTCACCTGAACAAAGTCATGTGACTGAGCTATCTTCCTGTCACAGGGTGTTTTCTGCAGTTCTTTTGCAAAGAACACTCTTCAAAGCACTCTGGGCTCAGAACCCCAGTCTGCATTTCAGGAATTATTTGTAAAATACAGCCACTGTTAAAGTAACACTCAGGGGTGTATTTATAAAAAAAAAATGCTGTTTTGTCCTACGAAACTGCGTGTAGTACAGTTGCTTTTTGTGAATGCCTGTAAAGTCGAATGGTACTAGGCTTATCTCCAGGTCAGATATTTTTTATTCATATGAACAGTGTGAACCAGGAAAATACCGAATTTTGGCCAGTAGATGGACCTAATGATCAGAACAAATAGGTATTTATTTCTTCTGGTTATCAGCTCTACCTAGTTGCCATAATGCCATATTTTCCTAATTCAAGCTATTCTTAAAACATCTGGCCTGGAGAGAAAATAAAGCATAAAGGAGGAGAAAGTGCACGGCCACCCTGATGTGATAACGTTTATTAAAATACAATAAAACCAATACAAGTTGCACTCACTGTAGGGAGACTTGTAGTTCACCTTGTATACACATAAAAAAGCTGTTGCCTCCCATGGCCTGTTCCTCCAAGGATATCCAAAGGCATGGACTACCAAGGCAAGAATGGGAGACCTTCTTATCAAGCTGCAGTGTCTCGCTGTACAGCTCTGTGGATGGCGCATGCACCCGAACCAGCCAGGTCCACGTGACGTCTCTCTCCGCCGTGATGTAGGTAAAAGAGACCAAAAAAATGTACATGCAGTTTGCATGATGAATAGTGCTGCAATTTTTTTTATATAATTACACAGTCATTGCTATAAGGAATTATTATAGAACTGTATTAATTCTTCTGCATAAAATGTAAGCCAGTGATCTAGAAAGCGTTGAAAAATATATAAAAAAAAACAACAGAAAAACATTAACTGAGATTATTTGAAATTGGTATTGCTATTTAAATTGCTTAGTTTGATACTTTTTTTACAGCAAAGATCAAAGAATATAGGGTAATGGGGATGTTAATTTCATTTGACCAGGCTTAAATGTATTATTCATTTTGATGCCTATAAATGCTTTGAGCAGTTCCCCTATGCAGCTTGAGGCATTTCATCAGTAAAATTCACAAATAATATGAACTCAGTCCGCATGGAATTCTCTGTCCCACTAGAGTCTCAGATGATTCTCAGTGGTGAGCCCACTGGAGGCCTGGCTTGCTTTAAGCAAGATGCCAGGTTAAGGCAGATCACCGACCCCATTAAATGATTGAGAAAGATTTTACATTTTATCAGATTCAACAGAAGCTGTAATATGAGATAGATGTATTGTAACAGAAAAGCAGAATGCAGTCTGAAATGTATTTCATTTAAAGCAAATCTACAAGGGTATTTATTCTATTCATCTTTAATTCTTTCCATCTGTTGTTCTGTTCTGATGTTCTGTGACAATCAGATTTTACAAATTTAAAAAAGTATGGGAAGTAGCTAAAGTGGAAAGTATGAGAATATGCAGATATCAGTATGTCTCTTTACAAAACCTAGATGAAGGTACTTATACTGTTTACTCACCTTATGGTAATTTTCCTTTCCTGGTGCATCCAATAGCCACGTAGCAATGGTTAACCGGTTTCCGACTGGCTCGCATACATTTACTGCTGCAGAATGGCGCTGTAGCACGAATGACGGTCTATAAGCCACGGCTCACACATGCGTGGCTAGCGGGTGGGAGCACACCGGCGCGCTCTCGTTCCCGCCACCCTCTGCAGGAGTGTGGCCACTAGTCGGATGGACTCGATGTCCACCGGCGAGCCGTGCTTGCTTAGCACAGAAGGAAAACGGGGAACCACCAATGTAAACACAGCGGCTCCCCACGCTGTCAGGCAGCATCTAAGAGATCTACTGATCCCTGTCACTGGGATCCGTTAAATCTCTTATGCCCCTAACAGCCCAGCCCCCTCACAGTTAGAACATGTCTAGGGGACACAGTTAACCCCTAGATCACCCCCTGCAGGTTAACCCCGTCACTGCCAATTACATTTATACAGTAATCAGTGGATATTTCAATTTCTGATCGCTGTATAAATGTCATTGGTCCCAAAAAAGTGTCAAAAATGTCCGACATGTCCGATACAATGTCACAGTCCCGATAAAAATCGCAGATCGCCGCCATTACTAGTAAAAAAAAAAAATTGTAAAAGCGCCAGAAATGAATTCTCATGGTTTGTAAATGTGGCAGGTTTTGCACAAACCAATCAATAAATGCTGATTGGGATTTTTTTTAACAAAAATATGAGGAAGAATATAAATCGGCCAAAACCGATGAATACGTTTGTTTTTTATATTTCTTTTTTGGATTTGTATTTTAGCAAAAAGTAAGAAATATTGTTTTTTTTGCAAAATTGTTGCTCTTTTTTTGTTTATAGCGGTGATCAGAAATGACGCAGGGGTGATCAAATACCACCAAAAAAAGCTCTATTTGTGGGGAAAAAAAGGATGCAAATTTTGTTTGAGTACAACGTCGCAAGACCGCGCAATTGTCAGTTAAAGCGACGCAGTGCCGAATTGCAAAAAGTGCTCTGGTCCTAACATGTGAAATCCTTTAGGGGCTGAAGTGGTTAAACTGTGCCCCTTTAGGCCCACAACATTGTATATGTGTAAATGATTAAAAGTTGTAATGTGGTATTCTTGTAATTATCATGACAGTTTTGGGTGGGTATATGTATGTTGCCATTGAATGAACCAATGGGAGTCAAGTATGATAAACTCAGGAGGAATGCAGAAGAAAAACGCACTTTATTAAACATGAGAGCTAGGGCAATCCATGACAGACTTGCTAAAATCGGTTGTGGTGAGGCATGCTTGGCCTGTTCTTTAATGAGTCATGAATGTATTATTGGATGAACAAGTTACTGTCCTGCATATTGTGCCAAGTCACACAAGACCTTACAGACCACTGGCTTTGATGTAGCCATGTGTCAGAAGTCAGAGAAGAGGCCGATCATTGAGAGAGCGCCCCTTGCGGCTAAGTGCAGTGCTTCCCTGGAAGTGATACAGGGAGAGCAGTGCCCAAAGATGCACGGTTTGCCAGGTGTTGCTGGTGATGAGCCAGCCACTTGGAGAGAACTGAGAGTTACTGGGAGGATCCATAAGGTCACTGAGCGCTCGGTTCAGGTAGGTATCCCCCGCAAGGCAAACTGAGAACGAAAGGTGAAGACAAGCCAGGGGTCATACACGTAACATCAGTCCACAAGTATCAGATGCAAAGTACAGATGAAGGAGCAGACAGGAGCGTAGTCGGTGGGGCAAGTCAGTTTAATCAGGAGAGGATCAGAAGCAGAAGTCAGGACAAGATGGGTCAGTAATGGGGGATTGGAATCACATGAATAAAGGAGCACAGGAAACACTGGGAAGCTGATGAAAATCCAACAAGGGGCGGCTCCAACATCAGGCTTAAATAGACCAGGAAGTACTGCCCACATCAGTCACACTGTGTACCGTGACGGCCATTATTGCCTTGGGTGGGATTGCCAGTCCTTATTCAGCCATTTCCCTGACAGGGCCCCCCCACGGGGCAGCCTACGGATGCCCAGACGATCCCGCCTTTCAGAATATCTGGTAGAGAAACTCTGCAGGAGGTTAGGAGTGTGTAGGTTACTTGCAGGCTCCCAGTAATTCCCTTCTGACGGGTACCCTCTCCACTTAATGAGAAACTGGGCTTGCCTTCCTCTCTTTCGGCAGTACAAAATGACCTCCACTTCAAATTCTGGTCCGCCGTCTAGTAGGACAAGTAGGGGTGGTTCCTCCTCTCTCCCCGGGAAGCAAATGGGCATGGCTGGCTTGAGCAATGAAACATGGAATACTGGGTGAATTTTATAGGATTCCAGAAAGGGCAAGTTCAAAGGCCACAGGGGTGATTATCCTCTTGATCTGGAACAGGCCAACGATCTCTTGATCTAGGAGGGCAAGGCAACTGGAGATTGATGGAAGAGAGCCAGACATTGTCTCCCACTTTGGGGTCTCATCATGAGCAGGAAGTGCACCATCTTGGACAGGTGGTCTACCGCTACAACGATGGTTGTAAGTCCTTTTGAAGGGGGCAGATCGACAAAGAAATCCATTGAGATTTCTTTCCATGGTTGCTCTGACACCAGTAGTGATTTTAACAGGGCCCAGGCTTTGGCGTTTGCTCCCTTGTTGCGTTGACACACCGCACAGAAGCGCACGTATTGTTTAAAGTACGGTTCAGTGTTTTTGTAACTCCAAAGTGACCAGCTAGTTGGTGATCAAACTGAAAAGTCTTCAGGATCCGCAGTTTCGCTTGTGGTGGGACAAAGACCCCAAATTTAGCATGATGTTGGCTCTTTGATACTGTGGTTAGCAGTGGGGTAAAAGTTTCAAAAGGGAGTAGACCTGCTTTCCAATTTAAGCCCATGATTTAACTCCTATCAGTGTCCTGATGAAGTTTACAAGATCAGTAAGCGAAATGCATTGACATCATAGTATGCGGCTTATACATCTGCCGCTCCACATCATTCCATTTGGATCAAACAGCACTATCAATGGCTCTTCACACGACATTGTCCGCAGCACTGATGCTTATTGCCCCTTGGAGCTTTACCGCCGGGGAGTATAAACAAGCCTTACTGTCATCTATCACATATGTACTCCATTGGTTCCTGGAACTAACCGCACTGTTGGTGAGACTGTTCATGGGACGTTGTTCCCAGATGTATATTCAGTGACTGCTTTCGACTGCAACACTGACTTTTCCCTATGTGTGGTAACTTGTTTGTTGGAGCAAAAGCAAATTTTACTGCCATTTATCAGCTATGTACTCCATTGAAACCTGGAGCTAACCGCACTGTGGGTGAGACTGTTCATGGAACGCTGTTCCCGGATGTATGCTCAGTAAATTGCTCTGCACAGCAATATTGACATTTCCCTGTGTGTGGTAATAACTTGCTAGACTTGCCTTCTCCCCTCACGGCTACTGTTGCTGCACACATGCATGCTGCTGGCTTGTTAATGACTGCACACATCCCCCAGCATCAGGTCTATCTGGAGCCTTCCACTCTACCCAGAATTACTTGCATATGAATTTACTATTTTTGCAACTTGTTATATCTTCCATCATGGCCCCCGCTATATTTCTTAATCATTAATGGTTTAGTTCTGTGCTGAATTGCCTCACATCATTACGCTATCACTGATCCCTGGTATGATTGGATGAATGTCTGTGAGCCCGGGTTGTTTTTATTGTGGTCTTGAAACGTTGTCATGAATGGTTTTGAATATGGCCTGGTCAAGGTTTGAATTAATTGTTGTCACCATTTTTGAATTTTTAATAAATCACACATATAACTGATGAACTCAGACCTATATCATGTGTATAGCAGCGCTACTGACACCTTACTGACACCTTACCGTGATGTAAATTTTCCATACAAGTAAAAACCATAAAAATATTATCAAACAGTAATAAAAAGTCCATAAGCGCATTCTTTGGTGAAGCTTTCATGAATACCGTACAACATCACCATACTGCGTGTGAGACCGGGGTTTCCCCCTATTCAGAGACCCAGTTCGGGTGTCGGGTTGCCGTCCTTGGGGCCGACCGGGTCTTTCCCGGAGCAGCACCGCATTGCTATGCGTGCCTTTCAAGAAACTTTCTGAGAGTTGTTATAGTTTTTTTATGTTAATGTGTCTATTTCTTTCTTTCGGTTTTCCACTTTTCTTTGTCTATTCTAGGCTTCTTGCCATTTCCCCTCCCTTTTCTCTCTCCTCTCCTCAGTTCAAATCTATTTGTAAGAACAATTGCTTTTTATTTTACAGATGAAGAACCTTAATATTGTTTCCCTCAACGTCCGGGGATTGTGCTCGCCAGGTAAGAGACATGGGCTTTACAGAGAACTCAAACGGTTAAGCGGAGATATCGTCTTCTTACAAGAGACTCATCTCAATCCTTTTACCAATGTGAAACTGTTTTCACCAACTTACCCTACCTGGCTGTACGGTCTCTCCGATGTTAGGAAATCAAAAGGGGTTGCCATAGATTTTCACAGAGACTCTCCCTTCACGATAGGGGAGACATTGATAGATAAGAGGGGTCGTTACATTTTTGTCAAGGGCAGCCTGGGTAGTATGCAATGCACGTTGGCTATGGCCTATGCCCCTAATCATAACACCACATATTTTCTGTCCTCCACTCTAGCCACACTGAGGGACTTTGCTACCGGATGTGTCATACTAGGAGGAGATCTGAATGTCCCCCTAGAACCTAAACTTGACACCTCCATAGGCACATCCCATGTTCCTTAAAGTAAGCTGTCTAACCTGCGTAAGCGGCTACTAGAGAATCAGTTGATGGACACGTGGAGAGTCGGACATCCTTCGGAGAGAGACTTCACCCACTACTCCAATTTGCATGATTCTTTTTCTAGGATCAATTATATCTTTATAGATCATCATCACTTGGAGTTAGTGGCGAGCACAAAAATTGACACGATGGTATATTCGGACCATGCCCCCATCTGCCTCTCCATACGGGTGCCGGACTTCCCACATAGATCTATCAATTGGAAACTGAATGAAACTCTAATTAGAGACGATTTAGATAAGGCTACCATAGCAGAGGGTATTACCACATATTTTAAAGAAAATTCCACCCCTGGGATTTCTCCAGGAGAACTTTGGAAAGCCCACAAGGCCTCATATCAGGGGTAAATTGATAGAATTGGGCACGAGGAAGAAAAAAGAAAAAATTAGAAGACAATCCCATTTGATCTCCGAAATCGCGGAACTAGAAAAAAATCACAAAACGTATGGTTCCCCAACTCTCCTACATTCTCTGACACTTTTTCAACTGGAGCAAAAGGACACATGTAGGAAAATTTCCCAGAAATTCTATGAGTGGGGAAACAAACCGGGCAAATTGTTGGCGCACTCTCTACAACAAAAGAAAGCGGCCTCATTCATAGCTAGAATTAAATCTCCCAGAGACGAGATGGTCTATAAGACCAAGGCCATAGCTAAGGAATTGCATGCGTTTTATCAACGCTTATACCACGTCCCTGAGGGTATAGGGGACCCCACAGAAAGGGCCACGAAAATTACACAGTATCTGACACAAGCTAACTTGCCTAAGTTACCCCTCTCAGCCCTGGCGAACCTGAAGGCAGATATTTCCATCGCTGAACTCGCTGGGGCGCTGAAATCTCTGGCCGCGGGAAAGGCCCCCGGTCCAGACGGCCTAACAGTCGCGTACTACCGGGCCTTCTCAAACATCCTACTTCCCCACCTCTCTAATTATGTAAATAGATCGTCTAGTGGAGACCCTTTCCGCCCAGAAACGTTGCATGCACACATCACTGTTTTAGCCAAAACGGGGAAGGATCCTAGTTTATGTAGTAGTTATCGCCACATCTCTCTTTTAAACATTGATGCTACGTTATACACAAAGGTGCTAGCCAACAGACTTTTGCCATTCATTCCCCAGCTGATTTCACAGGATCAATGTGGCTTTATCCCAGGACATGAGGCACGAGATAATTCTATACGGACGATAGCCTTGATCTCATATGTTAGAGCGCGGTCCCAGCCCACCCTGTTGCTGTCCACGGACACTGAGAAAGCGTTTGACAGGGTGGGTTGGGACTACTTAAAGGCGACACTTTCTTCTTTTGGAATAGGACCTAAAATGCAGCAAATGATTTCAGCATTATATAACTACCCCACAGCCCACTACGAATTAATGGATCACTGAGCGAGCCGTTTAAACTGCATAACGGCACCCGTCAGGGATGCCCGCTGTCCCCAATTCTTTTTGCTCTATCTTTAGAGCCATTCTTGATGACTATCAGACAAACTCCTGATATTCATGGTACCAGGGTAGGAACGTGGGAACATAAATACGCTGCTTACGCAGACAACATTCTTTTTTACATCCAACAACCTCTGGTCAGTATCCCGAATTTAATGCAGGTGTTTAAGACATATGGCGTAATTTCCAACTTTCATATTATTTCGGCAAAATCTGAAATTTTAAACATCTCAGTCCCCACACCATTGGCCATACAGTTGAGGCATTCTTTACCCTTTCCATGGAAACCTGCTTCCCTTAAATATCTTGGAATCTTTCTCCCCCCGGAGCCCAGCCCGTTTATTCAGGGAGAATTACATCCCGTTGTTAAATTCTATCAGGAGTGACTTGAACAAATGGACTCATTTGGCGCATTCATGGTTAGGGAGGATAAATGTGATAAAAATGAACATACTACCCAGGCTGCTTTTCATGTTTCAGATGATTCCATACAAAATCCCCCCGGGTTTTTTTTTCTATCATATCCTCCCTCATAAATAAGTATGTTTGGAATCGTCGCCACCCCCGCATAGCTAACCAATGTCTCCACAAACCTAAGCGTCTTGGGGGACTCTCTCTCCCTAACATTAAATTGTACTTCCAAGCGGTTGTCCTGGCCAGGGTGGCTGATTGGAAGTACAGCAAAGAAAACAAATTATGGGTAAATTTAGAATGTGAGTTAAGTGGGAAAGATCTTTTTACTCAAATTTGGAGTCCTAGATCTTACAGGCATCTGTCAGACCTCACCTCTCCTCTGACCAGATCCTCTCTTTATGTTTGGGACCAGATGCATAAAAAAAAAAACATTGGCAATATAACTCACCATTGATGCCCATTGCTGGACATGCCTTTTTCCCTCCCGGGGAGGACAACCCAAGGTTCTGGTCTTGGGTGGCACAACCCCAAGCTCTTCTTCATCACTGCACGACTTCTTCAGGGATTATCCCTTTGCCACCACAGTCTTCCTCTTCCACTCTCCCGCGAATGGAACTCTGGAGACACCAACAACTGACACAATTTGTTAAGTCTTTACCAAAACCGCTCAGGTCGTCTTCAGATCTTAACCCGGTGGAATCCATTTTTGCATGGGCCCAACCACCCCGGAGAACCATCTCTTTATGTTACCAAGCTATCCAAGCTTTACAACCGGGCCATTGGCCATCATTTCTACTCAATTGGGAAGTGGATCTGAAGCTTCCACTAAAGGATAAACAACGATCAGATATTCTACTGCTGTCTAATGTGTCATCTATCTCCTCAAAAATTTCCGAATTCAATTATAAACTTTTGTCTAGATGGTACTACTCCCCAATAACTCTTAATAGGTTTTTCCCGGAAGTATCGCCACTTTGTTGGAGAGGGTGTGGGGAGAGAGCCACTCATGCCCACATCTGGTGGCTTTGTCCGCTTATACAGCCATTCTGGTCAGAATTTCGAAGGTGGATTGAAATTATTCAGGGTAGGACCATAGGGTATGACCCATGGGTAATGCTCTTTCACTGTACGTCTGAACCAGCAGGACGATATAAAAAATTGATTACCCCTCACCTACTTAACGCAGCTAAATCTTTAATACCTACATTTTGGAAGCAGCCTACTATTCCCTCGATTAAACAATGGTTTAAGGTTATTGATAATGTCTACCGTATGGAAGACCTAACTTATGATTTCAGGGGGAAATCTGACATATCCTCGAAAATATGGTCCTGCTGGTTCGCGTTTAAGTACTCATCTAAATATGCAGAAGTCATGTCATTGGCATAAATGGATGTAATAGTATAGAAGGAATTTTATCTACTTGTACATGGTTGAGCCGGGACGGGAATTACTCCCCCCCCCTCACCCCCCTGTTCCCGTTTCCCTCTCTCTTGAGCTTTTCTATATGTCTTTGTTTATTTTCTTCTCCTTTTCTTTTACTTTCCTGTTCCTCTCTTTATTTCATCATACTCCATCATACGGTGCAATAAGTTGAGGTTACTGGTAACCATGATATGGCCTTAGGCGTGTATAGGAAGGGGACTACCCTCGTGGTAGCTACTCTCAGTGGGACCTGCCGACGACCCCATGTGCGGATGGTCAGAAGCGGTCCAAGGTTAACAATATCAGAATATAGCCCATATTGTGTATTTACCCATGTTTTTAATGACCAGTGTGCACTGTATTTAGTTTTGTATTGCTTAGACTCGTTTGTATTGTCTTTCCTGAATAAACACATATTAAACAAAAAATAAGGTCTTTTTCTGGGCTGAAATGGCTTTAGCGTGGGTCATGTTATGGAGTATTTTACTCATTGTTTTCAAAGAATTTTTTTTTACCTTCACCTTGTTGCAGATGTTTGTTTATGAGTATCTACAGTACTGGGAAGTAGGTGGAGACTGCTAGTCTGGTACAGCGAAGCGCCATTCTATAGTCTGAGAGAGGTATAATCGAGTTGCAGCACCTTACCTGTGTGGATCTGTGTCTGGCAGCCCACAAGGCTGTGATGCACACCAGTGGACTGCCTTGAATAACACCTCCAGAGTTGCTGTCATCATGGGCGTTTAATACCCCAAGATGGTGCCATGTGCCATCTTGGAACATGAACCAATGGGCATATAGGAAACAGGAATGTGAAGAATAGAGTTGTTTCAACTGTATGAGGGACACAGGGGACTAGGAAGAAGCACAGAAGCAGGAAAATGCATATGATTGCTGTATTGGGAATTCCAATAAGAATATGGTAAGCTAGAACTCAGTTATTGAATGTCTCTAAGGTTCATTTAGAACTTCATGTGGAAGAAACTTGAACCAGGAAAGACTGGACTAAGCATTATATTTCATTTGTCTAATTCATTTTCCGTTATATAGATCTATAATGTATCAATTAAGGAATCAGCGCTCTCTTATGTAAAGCCAGCTGCTGTCATTATGGGCTTTTAGTACCCTGCACAGACATGCTATTGCAGGCAGCCCTGGCAACATAGTGACACCACACTGCACACTAACCTTGCACAGTGTCAGGTTCCATCTTGAAACAGAAACCAATAGTTACACAGGAAAGAGAAATGAATAGAGTCACTCCAACTGCATGAGGAACACAGAGAGGACTAGAAATAAACAGACAATAAGGAAAAAAACATAGATTGCATTACAGGGGATGAAAATACCAGTGAAAATTTAGTTAATCTAGAACACTATTGTTGGGGAATTCACCCAAGGGTCATTTAAAGGTTTGTGTGGAAAAAACTTTACCGGAGGAGACGGAAACTGGTTGGCTGGCCTCAGTGCAAAGAAAAAAATGGCCAATAAGAATATAAAAGTAGTTAATTTTTTCTAATTTATTTTCCTTTACAGTGCCTTAAAAAAGTATTCATACCCCTTGAAATTTTCGACATTTTGCCATGTTACAACTAAAAATGTAAAAGTATTTTATTGGGATTTTATGTGACAGACCAACACAAAGCGGCACAAAATTGTGAAGTGGAAATGGTTTTCAAAATGTTTTACAAATAAATATGTGAAAAGTGGGGCATGCATTTGTATTCAGCCCCCCTGAATCAATACTTTGCAGATGCACATTTCGCTGCAATTACAGCTGCACGTCTTTTTGGGGATGTCTATACAGCTTTGCACATCTAGAGAGCTTTTGCCCATTCTTCTTTGCAAAATAGCTCAAGCTCTGTCAGATTGGATGGAAAGCATCTGTAAAAAAACAACAATTTTCAAGTCTTGCCACAGATTCTTGGCTGGTCTGGACTTTGACTGGACCACTCTAACGCATGAATATGCTTTGATCTAAACCATTCCATTGTAGCTCTGGCTGTATGTTTAGGGTCGTTGTCCTGCTGGAAGGTGAACCTCCACCCCAGTCTCAAGTATTTTGCAGACTCTAACAGGTTTTCTTCTAACATTGCCCTGTATTTAGCTCCATCCATTTTCCCATCAACTCTAACCAGCTTCCCTGTCCCTGCTGAAGAAAAGCATCCCCACAACATGATGCTGCCACCACCATGTTTCACGGTGGGGATGGTGTGTTCAGGGTGATGTGCAGTGTTCGTTTTTTGCCACACATAGCAATGTTGCTTTTAGACCAAAAAGTTCAATTTTGGTCTCATCTGACCAGAGCACCTTCTTCCACATGTTTGCTGTGTCCCCTACATGGCTTCTCACAAACTGCAAATGGGACTTCTTATGGCTTTCTTTTAACAATGGCTTTCTTCTTGCCACTCTTCCATAAAGGCCAGATTTGTGGAGTGCACGACTAATAGTTGTCCTGTGGACAGATTCTTCCACCTGAGCTGTTGACCTCTGCAGCTCCTCAAGAGTTGGGCCTCTTGGCTGCTTTTCTGATTAATGCTCTCCTTGCCCAACCTGTCAGTTTAGGTGAAAGGCCATGTCTTGGTAGGTTTGCAGTTGTGCCATACTTTCAATTTTCGAATGATGGATTGAACAGTGCTCTGTGAGATGTTCAAAGCTTGGGATATTTTTTTATAACTAAACCCTGCTTTAAACTTCTCCACAACTTTATCTCTGACCTGTCTGGTGTGTTCCTTGGCCTTCATGATGCTGTTTGTTTACTAAGGTTCTCTAACAAAACTCTGAGGGCTTCACAGAACAACTGTATTTATACTGAGATTAAATTACACACAGGTGGACTCGATTTACTAATTAGCTGAAGGCAATTGGTTCCATTAGATTTTAGTTAGGGGTTTCAAAGTAAAGGAGGCTGAATAGAAATGCACGCCACACTTTTTAGATATTTATTTGTAAAAAATTTTGAAAACCACTTATCATTTTCCTTCCACTTCACAATTATGTGCCACTTTGTCAAGGTCTATTACAAAAAATCCCAATAAAATACATTCACTTTTTTGGTTGTAGCATGACAAAATGTGGAAATATTTATGGGGTATGAATACTGTTTCAAGGCACTGTATATAGGCCTGTAATGCACCAGTTATCGAATCGGATCTCCCTCTCACCCACCATAACTGGGTCCTCTCACAGAAATACTGTCAGCTAGAAAGCCTCATATTTCCTCATCGTCCTCCACTACTAAATGGAATGCTGCTAGGACACTGATATTTTAGCCCTGACAGATTTCCCTGAACTGCCCTCATGTCCTATATTTCTGCCTCCCCCAGGGCTCTCAGCTGCCCTATATGTATTACTGTTTGTTATATATATATATATATCAAAATGGCTTCAAACATGCTTGGGATAAACATAAATCTATAGTCAGACAACAAGGTTAATGTGAAAACAAAAAAATATATAAATAAAAAAAAATAAAAAGGGGCAGACTCTATGGACTACTCTTTTTCTGCTATCACTTTTCTATGTTTCTAACTGTTTGTTTAGCTGTTTGCCTAAAGTTGTGGCTTTATTTTTGCCAAATTCAAATAACTTGGATCAGTCATAGACAGACAGGTCTTCTATATGAGAGCAATAAATCTGGAATCTGCATGACTTCATTTTGACCTTTGAACAGCCAAACTTTCCGTGGCTTTCTGGTCTCCTCAATTTTGTACACATGCACTGAAAAGGTCATTTCTTGTGTCAATTGGGCTAAAAAGAAAGATCCTTCATGAATCACAGACACTTTCCAAAATACAGAAAGTTTGCAGCAATAACTGGCTTTATATTTCTTCTTTGCAGCTAATATCATTTGTTAGGTGTTGCTCATTTGACAGTATAATTGCCTAGGTGTCCTATTCTTTTAGAATTCTGCACAGTGCAGTTCCTTTCTCAACCTAGCCACCAAATTTTGTTGACTACCATGTGTAATATATTAACACTTGGACCCTATCTGTTTTCTTTACTCAATCTGTCTTCCATAATAACTAAATCAAATAATATTGAAAGTATGGTCATTAAAAAAGATAAATGGGTAGAATATTGGGCATGTAGTATAAATCTAAATAAAATGTATCAAAGCATCTGATGCAGTTATCTGTTTTATTTCTTGAGAGCAAATGTTTACATAGCCAGATTATTTCTAACAGTTATTGGATTGATTATCTTGTATTGGGACTAGTGATAGCTCCGTTGCTGATGATGTCAGTGTGATGAAACGCATTGGGTGGGGCTTACTGGCTTAACTTTTGCTTATGTGGTTCCAGACTGTGGAATACAGATGGTCGTTGTTTGTTGGAACTCATATCAGTATATGCGCATGTAGCTTGTGTAATGCAAGCATTCTTGTAATGTGAGTAGCATTTTAAATGGTGTTAAATATTTTTTAATAAACTGAATTACACTATGGGGTGTTGCCTGGCTTGTATTTCCCTGAACATGTACGTATGACGGAGCATTACAGAGGAGATCTACACATTCAAAACAAGAGCAGCGGGGACAGCTAAAGGAGAAGCTGTTGATCTCATATAAAACACTTATATGATATTGGTCTGGTGACTGTGGAAACAAAGGCGGGGAGCACGGAGTGTTGTCTGCACACATAACACTGAATGTTATGAAATCTGCAGCACTGAGCACATTTGAAGCACAACAGACTTTATATGTATATAAAATTTATTGCATTTAAGAATTGATTTGTTTACAGGCATGGTTTATATGTTTATATACAATATACATCCACTGGCATATGGTCACAGAGCACTTTAAAATTATGAATTCAGTTTATTAGTATATTAATTTAAGCACAGAATAGGTAATTTTATTTGAGCACTTTAACCGGTTCCACACCACCTACCGTATATTCACGGCGGCAGTGTGGACGCTCAGCGCGAATTGCCGTAAAAAAGCGGCGATCTGCGGGTGGCCACCGGTGGCGCGTTCGCCCGCCATACTCCTGATGAGTGTGCCCGCGGCTCGGGTGGACCCGATGTCCGCTGGTGAGCCGCGATGAGCGGCCACAGCCAAAGAAAGGGGAACCGCCGATGTAAACACGCGGTTCCCCGCTCTGTTAGTGGGGGCATAGGAGATCTACTGATCCCTGTCACTGGGATCAGTTAGATCTCTTATGCCCATGGTAGCCCAATCCCCCCACAGTTAGAACACGCCCAGGGAACACACTTAACCCCTAGATCTCCCCCTGCAGGTTAACCCCTTCACTGCCAATGACATTTATACAGTAATCAGTGGACATTTAGATTGTCTCGCCCCTTGGCGCACAAATGTAGCCGCCAAGGGGAAAGAAACCGACACCGGCGAGTAGCGCCGAGTGGTCGCCTGTAGCCCAGGTGGGCTCGGCGCCCGTGTGAGTAGTCCTCATACCGCCCGCTTGCGCGGTGGCCACCGGTGGGCGTCTAGCGGCGAAAAAATGCCGTTAAGCGCGACTCGCAGGTGTGACGGCGGCACTTATATGCCATCCACCACACCTTGGCCAATTTCACGAGTTTATTTTAATGGATAAGACACGAATTTAATTATATGATTATTTGACTTAAGTATTAAAAT
>BLSH010416451.1:71713-104531 GCA_018402905.1 Glandirana rugosa | reverse complement strand
TCAGGGCTCTGGCTGGGCCATTCAGGAACAGTCACGGAGTTGTTGTGAAGCCACTCCTTCGTTATTTTAGCTGTGTGCTTAGGGTCATTGTCTTGTTGGAAGGTAAACCTTTGGCCCAGTCTGAGGTCCTGAGCACCCCGGAGAAGGTTTTCATCCAGGATATCCATGTACTTGGCCGCATTCATCTTTCCCTCGACTGCAACCGGTCGTCCTGTCCCTGCAGCTGAAAAACATCCCCACAGCATGATGCTGCCACCACCATGCTTCACTGTTGGGACTGTATTGGACAGGCGATGAGCAGTGCCTGATTTTCTCCACACATACCGCTTAGAATTAAGGCCAAAAAGTTCTATCTTGGTCTCATCAGACCAGAGAATCTTATTTCTCACCATCTTGGAGTCCTTAAGGTGTTTTTTTAGCAAATTCCATGCGGGCTTTTGTGTGTCTTGCACTGAGGAGAGGCTTCCATCGGGCCACTCTGCCATAAAGCCCCCCCTAATGGTGGAGGGCTGCAGTGATGGTTGACATTCTACAACTTTCTCCCATCTCCTGACTGCATCTCTGGAGCTCAGCCACAGTGATCTTTGGGTTCTTCTTTACCTCTCTCACCAAGGCTCTTCTCCCCCGATAGCTCAGTTTGGCTGGACGGCCAGCTATAGGAAGGGTTCTGGTCCTCCCAAACGTCTTCCATTTAAGGATTATGGAGGCCACTATGCTCTTAGGAATCTTAAGTGCAGCAGAATTTTTTTTGTAACCTTGGCCAGATCTGTGCCTTGCCACAATTCTGTCTCTGAGCTCTTCAGGCAGTTCCTTTGACCTCATGATTCTCATTTGCTCTGACATGCACTGTGAGCTGTAAGGTCTTATATAGACAGGTGTGTGGCTTTCCTAATCAAGTCCAATCAGTATAATCAAACACAGCTGGACTCAAATGAAGGTGTAGAACCATCTCAAGGATGATCAGAAGAAATGGAGAGCACCTGAGTTAAATATATGAGTGTCACAGCAAAGGGTCTGAATACTTAGGACCATGTGATATTTCAGTTTTTCTTTTTTAATAAATCTGCAAAAATGTCAACAATTCTGTATTTTTCTGTCAATATGGGGTGCTGTGTGTACATTAATGAGGGAAAAAAGTGAACTTAAATGATTTTAGCAAATGGCTGCAATATAACAAAGAGTGAATACTTTCCGTACCCACTGTATATATTTGGAAGTGAGATTATTTAGAGATTGGAGAACATGCCAGTGAATTCATTCATATTCTCTGACACAAGTCTCTCTCCTACCTATGGTCTGAATGATGCCACTACCCCACCTCTCCACCTTGCCCAATCAGAACATTATGTATTTATTGAAATGTATATAGTGAGGCAACCACTCGGCACAGGACCCGGAAGGTTATAGTGATAACTATAGTAGCTACAGTGATTGCCAGCTTCCGCAGTTGTCAATCAGTTATGAACAATGCATACTTACATTGGTCCAAGCTAGACCAACGTAACCATACAATTAAGATCATACCTGGATCTCAGCACTAAATATAAACATTTTATGCAAAGCTGACCCACGACCCACCCACCCAAGAAGCAGGTGGCATACCTCCAGACAAAACTATGCGGCTTGTTCAATAATGCCAGGCGTATGGTGGACACGATAAGAGAAATGGAAATGCTATTGTATGAGGAGGATTTTGATTTTGTGGGAATTTCAGAGACTTGGTTAAACATCTCTCATAATTGGCTTGCAACCATTCAAAGGTATTCCCTATATCACAGAGATATGGAGGGTAAAAAAGGGGGAGGGGTATGCCTGTATATCAAAAATGATGTACAAGTGAATATAAGGGATGCCATCACTAATGGAGCAAGGGAGGCGGTTGAATCCTTATAGCTAGAGCTACAAAGGGAGGAAACCAAGGGGAAAGTAATTCTGGGAGTATGCTATAGGCCCCCTAACCTGGGATGGGAAGTGTAATTATAATTGGGGATTTTAACTATCCAGACATAGACTGGGCGGCAGAAAACGCACCTTTGTCTAAGGCTCGCCATTACCTAAATGTCTTGCAGGACAATTACATGGGTCAGATGGTAAATGCACCAACAAGAAACAAAGTGTTATTAGACCTACTGATTACTAACAATACAGACCTGATCACAGAATTTAGGAAACAGCGATCACAGGTCAATTAGCTTCAGTATAAATCACACAAATAGAAAACATAAGGAGAATACTAAGACACTAAATATCAAAAGAGCCAACTTCCATAAACGACGCTCCTTGCTAGACAATGTTAATGGGATAAAATACTAGGAACAATGAACATGGAGGAAAAGTGGCTGTGCTTTAAGAGCATATTAAATAAGGGTATTAGCCAGTGCATCCCAATGGGAAATAAATTTAAAAGAGCTAATACAAGTCCTGGGTGGCTTAACTCCACTGTAAAAATGCTTATAACAGCAAAGGAGAAGGCCTTCAAAAAATAAAGGATGAGGGGTCACCATCAGCTCTCCAACTTTACAAAAGAATGAAATAAGAAATGTAAGGGTGCAATTAGTACGGCTAAGATAGAACACGAAAGGCAAATAGTGGAGGAGAGTAAGAAAGATCCCCAGAAATTCTTTAAGCATATAAATAGTAGGAGAGGGGGGTCTGATCATATTGGCCCCATAATAAATGATGAAGGGAATCTGGTTACAAAGGATGGAGAGATGGAAAAGGTTTTGAATTTATTCTTCTCTTCAGTCTTCACGAGGTAAACGGGTGGCTTCAGTAACCAAAGCTGTAATGATTATCCTCGAGGCACGTCACAGGAGGCACTGTCATGGCTAACAGAGGATAGAATTAGGAACAGACTTGAAAAACGTAACATTAATACGTCACCAGGATCAGATGGCTTGCACCCAAGGGTCCTCAAGAAACCCAGTCAAGTAATTGCCAGAACATTGTTCCTAATTTTTACAAGCAGTCTGCTGACTGGTATGATAGCAGCTGATTGGAGAAAAGCCAATGTAGCACCAATATTTAAAAAAGGACCAAGATATATCCCTGGGAACTACAGACCAGTTAGCCTGATGTCAATAGTATGCAAGCTTTTGGAGGGGGTGTTAAGGGATTACATACAAGATTTTAGTAGTAAAAACAGCATCATTAGCAGTAATCAGCATGGATTCATGAAGAACAATTCTTGCCAAACCAATCTATTAACCTTCTATGAGGAGGTGAGCTGCCATCTAGACAAAGGAAGGCTCGTAGACGTGGTATATCTGGATTTTGCAAAGGAATTTGATACAGTTCCCCATAAACCTTAACTGTACAAACTAAGGTCTGTCAGTATGGACCAAAGGGTGAGTACATGGATTGAAAACTGGCTACAGGGGTGAGTCCAGAGGGTGGTGATAAATGGGGAGCACTCGGAATGGTCCGATGTGGAGAGTGGGGTTCCCCAGGGTTTTGTCCTGGGACCAATCCTATTTAATTTATTCATAAACGATCTGGAGAGTGGGATAAACAGCTCAATCTCTGTATTTGCTGATGATACTAAGTTATGCAGGGCATTCATTTCTCCGCAGGATGCGGAAACCTTGCAAGAAGATTTGGAAAAATGGGGTGGGCAACTACATGACAAATGAGGTTTAATATAGAGAAATGTAAACAAAAATAAGGAAGGTGGCTTGTCTCCCGAAACGTGTCAGTAGTCCAATGCAGAGAGGTGTTGTTCCTGAAACTGGAGACACAATTTGTGATATGCATTTTATTTTACATTCGTTTGTATGTTTTTGGCTTGTTTTAATAAATATTTTAAGGTGTCAAAGGTAATGTGCGAGGCATGTGCACCCTCCTCTTTGTTTCTAGTGATTTGGAGTTTCCCCTCCTAGGAGAGCAGCACCGCCTTCAGTATCAGTTCAACAGAGTGAGCATTAGAGGTTTTACAAAGATAGAGAAATGTAAAATAATGCACTTGGGTGCCAAAAATATGAATGCAAACTATTCACTAGTGGGAGAGCCTCTGGGGGAATCTAAAATGGAAAAGGACCTAGGGCTCTTAGTAGATGACAGGCTCAGCAATGGCACGCAATGCCAAGCTGCTGCAAGCAAAGCCAACAGGATATTGGCATGCATTAAAAAGGGGATTAATTTCAGAGATAAAACGATAATTCTCCCACTATAAAAAGCTCTAGTCAACTAACTGCCGGTACGTTAACTAGTGTGTGATTATTCCAATTCCGCATCATAATATTATTGAATATGTTCATACCATTGCATGCATTTAAAGAATTCATAGTATGGAAGCAATCAATCTGATGTGCATTGGCTAATTGGCGAATATGCGTTCACATATTTTCAGCATCTAATGCTGAGTACAATGCAAGCTTTCAGAAGGTCATACCATCCACACCATTGAACTACTCTGTGAGTTAGATAACCTTGTTTAAATATATCATGTAGGCTTGCTGATATCATACAAATCACGGTACCAGCCAAACTTTCAACAGTCAGAATTGTTTGACATTCATGTCAGCTGGGATTACTACTGATCTGTGATTAGCTGAAGCTATTCACATGGTACAGATTGTTGAGATAAGCCCAAGTACCATGTGATAGCTGGGGCTCAATCCCAGCTCACCAATCTAGGTAACCAAGCTGATATTAAAGTGGTGCCTCAGCCCCCCACCACAGAAAATGTACAAGTCAGCAGCTACACATCCTGCAAGTGCAGACTTTAATTATTAGGACACTGTCCTGGAAGCTAGTGATGTTGGCACCCCAGCCCATGTTTCCATTGGCTCTCAGGTGCTGTCGCCTCCATTGCTGATTCCCTACTGTGCATGCACATAGGGCATTGCGCTTTCTGAATGGCCTGGCAGCAGGGAAGGAGGAGGGGTGACAAATTTCTGCCATACCTCGCTGCAGTGAGGTCTGTCAGAGAAGTGGGGACAGGTAAATGTCCAAAACAGGTACCCACCCCCCGAAAAGGTGCCAAAGGTGGCATCAGAAGGGGGGGAGAGATAAGCAGAGCTTCCACTTTTGGGTGGATATCTAAGGCCCCTTTCACACTTGTGCAACTTGCCCTGCAACTTGGGACTGAAAAGTCGCCTATCAAGTTGGACCCCGCAATTTCCAATGAGTAGGATTCATAGCTGTCTGACTTCAAGTGGTATCAACTTCAAACTAGTCCCTGAACTACTTTGGTCCAAGTTTGATATGACTTGAGGTCCCTAGACCTCAAGATTACACAGGCATTGCTTCAAGTCACATCAAAGTTACATGACTTTCAAGTCATGCAAGTGCGAATGGGGCGTAAGTCAAAGGTGTTATCCTGAAAGTAATGCAGTTTGCCCACGACATTGTCCCAACTTCAGGGAATGCCTGAGTAATATTGAGAGCTAGGAACCTCAAGTCACACCAAAGTAGTACAGGGACTACTTTGAAGTTGGTGCCACTTGAAGTAGCACAGATATGAATAGTTTCAGGAAAAGTCGGCCAAGTGTAAAAGAAGTGTATATAAGCAAGTCTCTCGGATATATATATATATATATATATATAAAATATGAAAGCAGCTCTCTTATATATATATATATATATATATATATATATATATATATATATATATATATACACACACACACACACACTCCTTACTGATTTCCTTTAGTAGAATACATGCAGGAAGTGCAATGTGCCTGTAACCAGGAAGTGATGTGTGCGCATGGGCATGAGGCCATCACGGGAGTACAGGCAGTACTGTTGTAAGGGGCCCCAGTGTCTCAAGGGCCCTTACAACAAAGACTTTACCAGTCTTTAACACTGGAGTCTATGGGAGGGGGCACCCGGTTTGGGGACACCATTCTCCCAAACCATAGCCAATAAAAATACCAAACTTTAGTCACATAGAGAGCGCCCCCTGGGCAACAACTGGGCCAGGTTTGGGACCTCCAGCATCTATGGTTCAGTTGTACCAGTTCCTCAAAATGACCAGTCATTGACTGGCAATTGTAAGGTGAACTTCAGACTTAACATTGGAGTCTATGGGGGGGCAAGCAGTTTGGGGAAACCGTTTTCCTGAACCATAGGCGATAAAAATACCAAACCTAGGTCACATGGAGAGGGCCCCCTGGACCACAACTGGCCCATGTTTGGGACCTCTAGCACCTATGGTTTGGGACAAGGTCTTATTTCAAGCATTGGATGAGGCTGTGCTGCCTGTGCACTGTTTTTCTAACCCCTTGGATCCCACACTAGCATGCATTGTACACTTCACTTGAATGAGTCATGCTTGGCAGGCTACACCCGGTAAGTGTGACAGGGTGTATAATTCCTACTGGGGCTGCGACATGTGTACACCCCTGGCCAGTGGGCGGATGTGGTGGAATGGAACAGTGGGAAGGCCCTGGGGAATGTTGGTGGTCAGAACAGGGGCAGGTCTAAAGCTGCTTAAGAGGCCCCAAAATTTCTGACGGCTACCCTGGCAGGAAATGAATGTGTGGTGATCCCACATGAACAAATAAATTAACCACATCCCCACCAATATAGCTACCGCATCCTCCCCCACAAAGTGTAAGCAGAAGTATATTTCCTACACTTACCTGACAAATGAGTAGCACCTTGCTGAAATGGAACCTCGCTATATCCACTTATATAGAGATCCTGACCAGCAAAGGCACTTCCGGGTGAACACAATGACATTCCCGGTCAGAGGACAAAGCCACACTTGCTTGCGAATGTTTGATCACAATCACAATTTTTTTTTAGTAATAGGCAGGTGAATGACAAAGACAAAGGCTCAGTTTGAGACATACAACATTGCCTATCCACCAGCTAAATTGATTATGAGTGTGGGTTCACACTTGTGCAATGCGGGAACCCTGCAAATGCACTGCAGGTTCCCACATCGCATTTCACACTGGCATGTGTGACCTGCTGGGAGTGTCAATATATTGTTAATGACACCCCAATTTCAGCTCACATATCACAGTGCAAACTAGCAGTTCGGACATTAATCGGATCGCATGGGTGTGAACACCCACACAATCCAATTCTGGTGCAGACCAAAAAAAGGGTCCTGTGCAAGTTTGGTCCGAATGCAATGCAAATTCTATCTGTATGGCTGAAATAGCATCTCCTGGACAGCGCATGTGACTTGTACTGTGGTGTGAATCAGACACAATCTTGCACAGTGCAGCGGTGTGAACCGGCACTTACCTGCAATTCTCCAGACCTGTTAAATGAAAAGACTCCACTTAAACAACCTTTATCATTTACTTGCAGGTGTGCTGAAGATATTAGGTTTTTTTTAAATCCACGATTACACCTTCTCATAATTTGTCGCTAGCAAGACAGTTCACTTCTCCAAACCCAGCTCCCCCCAAAACCAATTTAAAAAGAAAAAAGCTCAAGAATTTACATTTATTTGCACAGCAGCAACAATTATGTACATTCATTTAGTGGCATTAGTATATTAGGTGGTACATTTAGACAAACATTTAGCAATTGGGATCTAATGGCCCTGCTAATAGGAGCTTACAATCTAAAATTTTTCCAAGCCTTATAGTAGACATAGCTTTAATTTCACAGTGTATAGCAGGCTGCACATTTCATAGTACAACTACTCTCAACAGACACCAACCACCAACAAATGTTTAGCTGCAAGATGATACAAAAATACATAAAGTCATTCTTAAAAAAAAATACAAAATATTAAAAAACATGTTCCAACATGAACACCCACCACCCCACATTCCACACATATACATTGGTGACGGTTCTGCTGGAAGATGCATTTCTGTGTATATGATTAGGCAATGAGATCAAAAAGTAGAAGGTCAGCAGATGCTCCCAAACCGTGAATGTATGGCCAGACAGCAAAAATACACAACATTGACAGCAAAGCCACATTTTTGATGGACAAAATGCACAAGAATTTCAACTAAAAGCCCAAGAGGGGCATTTGTCATTATGCACAATATCAGCCCTACTGCCCCAAAAACCACAGCAAATAACACAGACTCTTCGCAGGGCAAACCAACCCCTCTATTGCAGTAATTTATATAACATAGGTTGTATTGTTAGCACACTGACATGCCGAATGGAAGTACATACCCACCAGTGTCGTTCAATCTGTCTCTTCATGTCTGCCTAACTCTATAATGATTGCACCTGATAAACAAGAACACTTTCAATTTGCAAATGTGTTAGCCCACACAATATTGTCAAAATGCTTGCCTTTACACACAAATGAACTTTAATGGCATCCCAGTCCTAGCCCGTAGGGTTTAATATTGAGTTGACCCTCCCATTGCAGCTATAACAGCTTCAACTCTTCTGGGAAGGCTGTCCTCAAGGTCTAGGAGTGTGTCTATGGGAATGTTTGACCATTCTTCCCAAAGCACTTTTGTGAGGTCAGGCACTGATGTTGGACGAGAAGACCTGGCTCGCAGTCTCAGCTCTAATTCATCCCAAAGGTGTTCTATCAGGTTGAGGTCAGGACTCTGTACAGGCCAGTCAAGTTCCTCCACCCCAAACTCACTAATCCATGTCTTTATGGACCTTGCTTTGTGCACTGGCCAAAATTATGATTTTACCGTAATTTGCCTCAATTTTTTGCTGCAATGTTTTGCAGTGATTTTGACATGACTTGAAGCAATAGCTGTGTAATCCTGAGGTCTATGGACCTCCAGTCACATTAAAGTCAGACCAAAGTAGTGCAGGGACTACTTTGAAGTCACTGTGACTTGAAGTCTCACAAATATAAATGTTACTCATTGAAAATCACGGGGAATGACTTGTCATGTGACTTTGCAGTCCCAAGTCACAGGAAAAGTCGCACAAGTGTGAAAGGGGCCTGAAGATGATTTCCAATGAGCACCATTCATATCTGTACGACTTCAAAGAAGTCCCTGAACTACTTTGGTCCGACTTTGAAGCAACTTGAGGTCGATAGACCTCAGAATTGCACAGCTATTGCTTCAAGTCACATCAAAATCACGGCAAACAATTGCAGCAAAAAATGCATCAAATCGCTGTAAATCACGATAACGCCATGCGACTTTCTGGTCGCACAAGTGTGAAAGTGGCCTTAGCCCATGTTCACATAGGTGCAATGCAGGAACCAGCACGATTTCAGCACTGGTTCCCTCTCCCACAGGCAGTTCACACTGCCTTCTGTGAACTGCTGTGGATGTCAGTACAATATTAATGACACCCCCAGATTGGTTCATAGATCGCAGTGCTAACTGTGGATTCATGCGATCCAATTCTGGTGCGGGGAAAAAAAGGTCCCTGCACTGCTATAGCTGTAAAGGCTTGGCTAAATCAAATTTGAACCCTACAGACTTAGACCTATGAACCCCAGGTTTGCTCAGCAGAAGTGCCAAGCCCTTAGCCACATTCATGGAGCATCTATTGCTGTGATGTCAAACAGTCCTAAGTCTCAGGGATGCAAAAAATGAACCAATGCTGATGTACTGTTGAAGGCTACATAACCATTAAACAACCTGTTTCTGGCATATGCCATCTGTTTTGAAGGTTTGTTATGGCTCAGTACTGTGAGCATTCTGCTATAGAACATCTCTCATTTGGGGCATTTGGCTTGGTAAGAAGCTGCAATTATTACCGGATGGGAAATGTTAAGGCTGATTATAGTCCTTGCCCATAGAAAACATGTGACACAATTTGCAATAGTGGTGGAACCCTCCTACACATAAATACTACATTTAGACATAGTTTTGGTAAGGACATGCGTTATGAGAACAGAAAACCTCTCTACATGAAGTGATATGCTCAGGATGCAAACCCAGGACCTCTATGTTCCTAGGTAGAAGCATTGAGCTGTTAGCCACCAATCTGTTGAGTGTGCAACCCTCCTACACATAAATACACATATACTGCATTTCTTTGTACATATAGGTGGTGGAATTACATTAGTCTGGAGTTTATTCTGTGCTATTTGGTGGTGCTTGGAGTGTAGAACAGTGATGTTATTGCAACAGCAATGGTATTGTTTGTGGTTTGTGAAGATACCTGTGTGAGTTTGGGAAAAGATTTTAATGAGATGCATAGCAACAAGCGAGAGACAGAGAAAAAAATATTTTAACAAAACATGAGAATACACATTCTAACATTCTTAAAGCGGAGTTCCACCCAAAAGTGGAACTTCCGCTTTAAGAGAAGGTGACCCCCTGACATGCCATAATTGGCATGTAATTTTTTTTGGTGGGGGGGACCATGGACCCTGTTCTCACAGGGTCCATGGTCCACTTCCTCTCCTGGCGCCGAGGAGCTGGAAGGAAGTTTACCTTCCCCCCTCCCTCTTGGCGATCTTCTGGGACATGTCACAGGTCCCAGAAGATAAGCCGAGCCATTCACAAGCCAGGCGCCCACACTTGCGATGCCGGCGCCGCCGAGGGGAGGGGGAGACGAGCTTCGCTGGAATGAGGGACAGGTGAGTGGCCGATTGTTAAAATCAGCAGCTGCCCTTTTGGTAGCTGCTGACTTTTAACAGGGTGCTACACCGCTTTAAAAACAAATTAGATTATGAAATAGCAATGTTGTTGCAGGGACAATACATTTCATCTCAACATGAAAAGGATTTCTTTAGGGAAGTTACAATTGTACCATTAGAATCAATGGCTGAAACTTGCATTGGGCTATATAGTGCAAATTTGCCTTCTCAAGAAGGCATTATAGACAAGCGCGAATTTGCAAATTTTTACTATAGCGCCCTCTAAAAAAGGCATGGGCGTTAAAATGAGGGAATTTTCTTGTCTGAGCATGCTCAGTTGTGCTGATGAATAGTCAGGAAAAAAGGGGGGATTTGGCTCTTTTCAGACTTTCAATGATATTTCAGGTTATACATCACTTTTTTAAACAATTTAAAAGCAGATCATCATTAAACAAGATACTACATTTTTAAGAACCATTTAGGTGATCACATCATGCTCTAAAAATGTATTTCCATGTACAATTCCCTTGCTTCTACCATGACTAGTTTTTTAGTCAGTACTGTTGTCTGGGCGCTATAGTGAATTTGATTCTGGGAGTGTTTTCTCCCTCAGGGCTTTAGTGAATTCCATTTTCGTGCCAATTAGCGCGAATTTGCCATTCTACGCGTTAAAATTTGTGCAAAGGCAGAGTCACGCTATAGTAAAGCCTCGTACACACAGTTCGATGGTCGTACGACCGAACGGACCAAATCGTATGTTGGCTGTTGTATTTAGCATACTGACATGCACTACATGATTGTACGACCAAGCTGAATGTAGTGTCGTGTTATGAACGTATAAAGAGAAAGTTCAGATGCATGTAATTAGTGTCTGGCCATTCCTAACTTCTGAGCATGCGTGTTTTGCACAATACAACTTGTTGGACCAACTTCTCTGTACACACGAAACAACGGTCGTAAGACCACTTGTTCGTACTACCAAGTTTTCTAGTCTGCTCATACAACTTCTGTTGTACGACCGTCGTATGTCGGCTGTCCTAATCGCGCTTACTAACGATCGATTTCGCATACAATGGTCATTCGTACGACCTGTTGTATACGACCGTTGAACCGTGTGTACGAGGCATTAACGACCCCCATTCTCTCTGGAGAAGAGACACTTGATAGGGGATATAGTTTCAATGTACAAATACAGTAATGGTGACTCTACAATAGGGATAAAACTTTTTGGCACAAGAAAATATAAAAAGTCACGCGGTCATTCACTAAAATTAGATGAAAGGCGGTTTAACCTTAGGCTGTGTAGAGGGTTCTTTACGGTAAGAGCAGTGAGAATGTGGAATTCTGTTCCACAAACAGTGGTTTCAGCAGGGAGCATAGAAAATTTCAAAAAACGGTTGGATAGGCACCTAAACGACCACAACACACAGGGATACACAATATAATATTGACACAAAAGCACACACAGACGTTGGACTTGATGGGCCTGTGTCTTTGTTCAACCTCACAAACTATGTAACTATGACGCAAATATGCTAGAATGTGCTTATCAATGACCCTGATTTATCATAAGAGTTGTGTATAATGGCTGTGCTTGAACAGAAAGATTTTTCTGGCATGAAAATCTGCAATTGCTGATAACCTCTAGTGGTGACTCGTGAGACAAAAGTTTCAAGGGCAAAGCAGCCTTCTTAGGCTTAACTAAGGGGGCCCTGCCCCTTGAAACACATTGCTGCCCACTCCACATACATAACTGGCACCACAAGTACTCAAAGTGGCTATAGATAAAGCTGCTTGACAGCTTTGTGAGGGGATCCAGCACTGCTTACACCCAGACTTGCCATCTGTCTGTGCTCCATGGTCTCCAAGGTTTTTCTGCTCGGCTGTCTCTGGTACTCAAGAGCGATGCAGACTACCTAGATGTCAGTGGATATTGTTTTTTATGTGAATGAATCATACCACTTGTAAAGCATTCTTGCACCCTTGTCTACCTAACCGTAATGAGGAAGCCTACATATTTTCATCTGTGTAGTGATAGTACACACCAATCACATTAAAATGTCTTACCAGTACAGATGGTGTGTGGTTTCTCTAAAATAGAGCTCAAAATGTTTGGAAATGCTTTACCTATATTAAATGTAAAGGTGTATCTAATGCATGCATGTTTACATTTTTTTTTTCAGATGGACTGGTTTTTACATATGCATGGACATGCAATAAGGTGCCTTCCGTGACTGGTGAACAGTTAGTCAAAATGGCTTTAACAAGTCATGTGACTGGTCTTTCCTTTAACTAAGGATGAGGGAAAAGTATCAGGTGCATCCATTTTACAGTTTGCTGAACCCAAATTAAGCGAGGCACTCCATTAAAGCTTATGGGTGGCGATTCTTGCTTTTTCTGGCCAATATCAAGTCTATCAAGCAAGCTATTCCTGCACAAAGGAACAGGGAGGTTGGCGTTGTCATAGGGGATATGTACCAATGCAAATATATATATATATATATATATATATATATATATATATATATATATATATATATTAAAGAAGGTATTTTCATTTGCCTTAAAGTGCAAGACTGAAATAACGCAAAATTGTAAATGCCATGCTTGAGGGATGTCTTAAAACTGCATGTGCTGATATGGGAGAGTATGATGTAGTCCTTTAACTTTACATGAAAAAAGTAAATAATGGTGTGGGGATTCCCTTTATGAGACCCTTTACTAGGAATAGAAGGGCAGCAAGCATGTGGATGCCACTCCTGTACCATACCAGGCCACATGCTTTTTAACATTGTGTGGGGTACCTTGCAGAGGGGACCAACCTAGCCTCCACCCCTTGCAAGGCCCCTTGTCCCAATGTTGGGGGATGCCCCTAGAGGATATGAGGGCTTGTGCAGGGACTTATAGAAGTCTGAAAGCTCCTTTAAACGTTATGTGCACTTTATTTGTTGCCATTACCTGCCTTAAGAAAGGGTCCTCAGCAGCTTATAACTTCTGCTAATGGTGTGTTGGTGATATCTCTATGTATTAACTATTATGTGTGCATGTGGACTCCACGAGTGGGGGCAAGGGTTGCTATACATAGCTATCTATGTCTGTAGTAAAGTACCTTGAGAAAAATGGGACGCTTCCTGCCACAACATCAGAACTAAATAAATGGTTCTTATGTTTATTTTGCCTTATTTAGAAGTGCTCACTCTCTGGTCTTTTGGATATAACTATTGTGTTGTGAAGCACCCATAAAATTCTTGCATGCTTGCTAAAGAGTATAAGTACCTACTCAGCATTTTGCACTATAGTGTGCAGGGACATCACCAAGGGGTGGCTATCAGGGCTTCAGCCCCGAATGTCACGCCCTCAGCCCCGAGCCTCACGAGGGGCCCCTAATTTCGGTGGGCAACTTGACTAAGCCATGGGCGAGCTGCTTGATAGAGCTATGAGCGGGCGGCTCTACAGAGCCGCCGATTGGCCTGCATTAGAAGGGAGTTGAGAGAGTGGGGCGGGCGAGCAGAGATGACATCATCTCTCTCTGCCCCCCCACATCACTGCTCTTCTGCTGCTGCCCGCACTGTGGAGGAGAGTGGAGGAGAGTGGAGGATCCTCTCTCTCCACAGCCAGGCCCTGTGAGTGCCGGACCTGAGAGGGGAGGAGCCTGTCAGAGCCGCCGACTCCTGTGGTGGGGGTGGCAGGGGGGGCTCTGTAATGGTTGCATACTGTGGACACTCGCTCCACTGGGGGGCACCTGTGATGGAAGGAGGAACTCTGCTGGGGACACCTGTGCTGTAAGGAGGGACTCCGCTGGGGACATCTGTGATGTAAGGAGGAACTCTGCTGGGGACACCTGTGATATAAGGAGGAATTCTGCTGGGGGGCACCTGTGATGTAAGGAGGAACTCTGCTGGGGGCACCTGTGATGTTAGGAGGAACTCTGCTGGGGGCACCTGTGATGTAAGGAGGAACTCCGCTGGGGGCACCTGTGATGGAAGGAGGAACTCAGCTGGGGGCACCTGTGATGTAAGGAGGAACTCTGCTGGGGGACACCTGTGATGTAAGGAGGAACTCCGCTGGGGGCACATGTGATGTAAGGAGGGACTCCACTGGGGGACACCTGTGATGGAAGGAGGGATTCCGCTGGGGGCACCTGTGATGAAAGGAGGGACTCTGCTTGGGGCACCTGATGGAAGGAGGGACTCCGCTGGGGACACCTGATGGCATCTGGTAGCAGGCAACGTGGCAAGTGACACAGTTGGGGTTCCACTGATTCTGCATTATGGTGAGTTGAACTATTTCATTTTATATTACAATGTAATAATAGAAATAATGCGCTTCAATCATCCTGACACCATAACAACCATGGTGCTGGGTGATTGAAGCGCCAACACCAGGTGTATGGAATATCTTTATCTGCTGATTGTTAAACTTTCTGGAATACACATATTGCTATTGTGGTGTAGGATCTGGCATGCTGTCCCTCCATCCCTCTTTCTTCCCTTCCTTCTCTTCTCTTTCCTTCCCTCTCTATCTTTCTTCCTTCCTCCATCCCTCGTTCATCTCTGATGTGAGCCACACCCCCAAAGCCATGCCCCTTTAAGCCATGCCCACTATTTAGTTTAGAACACACCCATTTTTCACAGCGACACGCTTCGCGTGACGCATTTCTTCGGGCTGGAGCCCCTGGTCTTTTTCCCACCTAGCAATGCCCCTGACTGTGTGTGTATATATATATATATATATATATATATATATATATACAGTATCTCACAAAAGTGAGTACACCCCTCACATTTTTGTAAATATTTTATTATATCTTTTCATGTGTCAGAAAATTACACTTTACTACAATGTAAAGTAATGAGTGTACAGCTTGCATAACAGTGTAAATTTGTTGCCCCCTTAAGATAATTTAAGACACAGCCATTCATGTTTAAACCGCTGGCAAAAAGTAAGTACACCCCTAAGTGAAAATTTCCAAATGGGGCCCAATTAGCCATTTTCCCTCCCCGGTGCCATGTGACTCATTAGTGTTACAAGGTCTCAGGTGTGAATAGGGAGCAGGTGTGTTAAATTTGGTGTTATCGCTCTCACTCTCTCATACCTGTCACTGGAAGTTCAACATGGCACCTCATGGCAAAGAACTCTCTGATGATCTGAAAAAAAGAATTGGTGCTCTACATAAAGATAGCCTAGACTATAAGAAGAGTGCCAAGACCCTGAAACTGAGTTGCACCACCGTGGCCAAGACCATACAACAGTTTAGCAGGACAGGTTCCGCTTCGCCATGGTCGACCAAAGAAGTTGAGTGCACATGCTCAGCATCATATCCAAAAGTTATCTTTGGGAAATAGACATATGAGTGCTGCCAGCATTGCTGCAGAGGTGGAAGGGGTGGGGGAGTCAGCCTGTCAGTGCTCAGACCATACATCGCACACTGCATCAAATTGGTCTGCATGTCATCCCAGTAGGAAGCCTCTAAAGATGATGCACAAGAAAGCCTGCAAACAGTCAGTAGCTTATCAGTGATTTTTTCAGCCTTGACCAGCGTTATATTACCGCAGTTTTTTCACTTTTTTTTTGCGTTTTTAAAGGGCCAGCGTTTTTTTTATTTCTCCAATTGATCTAAAACATCCAAAAACATTGGGGATCAATTTTTTTTTAGCGTTTGAACATTTTTACAGCTGAAAAATGTGTCTCAGAACCCTCTGGTCTTGGGTTTTTTTACAGCTCAAAAACATCACTGCTAAAAATAGTTGATAACAGCCTATGTGTGCATGAACACATAGGATAACACGATGGAGGGTTTATTGACTGTAGAAAAAACATCTGCAGCTAAAAACAGCAGCTGTAAAACAGTCAAAAAACGTCCTGTGTTCATGAGGCCTAATAGTAAATCAGGACCAATGCCCTTATCTTTCTATCCCAGAGGGCTGGCTACATCTGTTTAGGAACCACCCAGGGTCAATATCTACTACTTGGCCTAACGTGCTAGCCCATACATGACACAGTCAGGTAATTATTGTATAGTAAGCTTTGTGTTCTTAGCTTAGTGTATGTATGTTTTACATAACTCAGTCCTGTGCTGCTTTCTTTGAATAGAAAGTGTAAAGATTTATCACAGTCATTCTGCTAGTCCTGGTGTTGTTCTCATCCTGAGACCAGCCAATGTATAAATCCATTACAGTCAGACACACGTTGCCTACACAAAACAAGTGATCACTGGAGAGATGCCTAAGGGAATGTACCCAATTCTCTGCATGATCTGGACTCAGATCACGTCATTTTTCAGGATGCTTCTCTCAGGCAATTGACAGGTGCTACGGTGTATTTTTTTTTTTTTTAGTGATGCAACATCTGTTGCCTTTTGTGACATATCAAAAAATGAATAATGCAGACTTGTGAAGTTACTGATATGTCACAGGTGACTGCATGGTCTTTTTCTTTTAAATCTTAACTGGTTGGTCAGTTTCCAGATTGTTTATAAAATTCTAGTTACTTTCAATAGTGAAATAAACTTTTTTTATGGAACTTGTTCTTAGTTGGGCATCTCAACAAGTCGAGTAACTTCACATTTGTTGAGAAAAAAATACTCTCTGTTTGATCAATTTACATTGAAAGGATTTTAACAAACTTTGTTGCAGTTTCCTACCTGTTTCTGTTCTTAAGAAAAAAGTTTATGTTCAATTATAAGATAAGGCTCGTCTCAACAAACTGGTAGGGTCAACAGTAAGGTTTGAGACATAGATAAAGGGATTTTGTGGGAGAAACCTCAGTGATGAGCAAAGTCACAATCAATTATTAAAATTTCACAATTTTTATTGAATCTACAAAATCTAAAACATCATACTGCATATCACCATAGAAACAATACATAATACAGCATGCATATTAAAGAGTACGAAGTAGGGATATTGTTTCACAGACGTTTCGCAGCTTTTCCTGCTTCATCCAGGGTAATTCCAATTAACTTGGTACTCTATTACAGACAATGTTTCATATTAGTCGCATGAAATGAATAAGTGTACATCCAAAATTTGTCAATAGGCATAAAACCAAAAGATTCCTCTATATATACATGCTCACCACAAATAGAAAGATATTTGCACCTATTAGGCCATTCGCCTCTGCCCCTCAGCACTGCCGCCAATTAACGGGGACACCAAAGATACAGGGGTGTCAGATCCGCCTGTCCTGCATGGGTAGAACTGAACTGGGACAAACACGAGAGAGCTGGAGCGTTGGAAAACAGTGTCCACCCCAACTAGGGAAATGCACAGCTGGCCAGGGCGTCTCAGCCGTGGACCTTCGTCCGATGCTGGGAGGGGACCGGCTACCTAGAAAGGGATATAGAGCACCTACTAAATATAGTGTCCCCAAAAATATAATAACAATCAATATTAGGGTAGCAATAGGCTGCATTTTTAGATCATGCACTGATGAAAACAATAACTAGTATACTGCGCCCGGGATATGGAACAGACCATCATTATATTTATATAGTGACCCGCAGTCCAAAATGCATATCAATAACAGCATCCCATATCTGTTTGTAATCATCATATTCCATCTCCAACACCACATCGGGGTCTCAATTCCAAGTTCATTGCATGATCTAGCCATTACCACCATTAAAAAAATGTATGTTAGCCAAACATGACCCTAGTCCACCCTAAGTGCCATAACAGAGTGCCGGGTGGACCAATAGGTCATAGGGGATACAAGAGGGCGTAACCTAAGGAACCACATGATTACCTCTCCAGGAAAGCCGTCCAGCCTGCGTCCATGCATCAGAGCCACCACTCGGAGGCTGACACTGAGATGCTGCCACCTCCCGTGTTTTAGTACCCAGTCCCACCGGAAGTGACGAGGCCTGCAGCAGCCTGATGTCACTTCCGGTGCGGATGCCCAGACTCGACATGGACCAAGTATTATGTAGTGTTTCTATGGTGATATGCAATATGATATTTTAGATTTTGTAGATTCAATAAAAATTGTGAAATAATAATAATTAATAATTGATTGTGACTGTGCTCATCACTGAGGTTTCTCCCACAAAATCCCTTTATCTATGTCTCAAACCTTACTGTTGACCCTACCAGTTTGTTGAGACGAGCCTTATCTTATCAAATGAATTTGGGATGGGGATATAACCTCATTACTTTGAGAATTTTTCATTAACTGGTTTATATTACCATATATTTATGTTCAGTTGTGTCCTTAGATGGCTGATTCCTGAATGAGAATGTTTTTGTTCATCCTGATAGGTTGATTAAAGCTGACCATACAAGGATCAAAATTTGTTTGGTTCAGCAAGCTGAATTTTGATATATGTATGGGCAGGCTGATTGTACCTACAGTAAGTCAATCCATCTATCAACTTGGGTACAACCAGACCAGCCTGCCAGATTTTTCTACATGCGATTACTGTCAGTGGTTATTAGAGTTGAGCGAACACCTGGATGTTTGGGTTTGGTGGGTTTGGCCGAACTTCGGGAAAAAGTCCGGGTTCGGTACCGAACTTGACTCAAACTTTACCCCGAACCCCATTGAAGTCAATGGGGACCCGAACTTTTCGACACAAAATTGACTGTAAAAAAGTCCTGGAAAGTGCTAGAGGGCTGCAAAAGGAAGTAAAATGATTTTAGAACAATAATCTGTCCCTTACAGCAACAGCAGGTGATTTTAGAACAATAATCTGTCTCTCTAAGCAGTAGACTCTACCTAGTCCAGTCAGATCGTTCTGTAATGCAGGATGAGATGTTATTAGATCTGCAATCTGTCCCTAAAATCAGTAGTAGTAGTAATCTCTATCTAGTCCACAATCAGATTGTTCTGTAATGCAGGATGAGATGTTATTATATCTGCAATCTGTTCCTCACAGTGCTGGCAGCATCCTCTCCCTACACTACCCAGAGAGGCTGGGTCACATGATGCACTGGCCAATCACAGCCATGCCATTAGTAGACATGGCTGTGATGGCTTCTAAGGGCAAACCAGTGAAATGCTTGTTGATTGGCTGCCCTGCAGCTATTCAACATGCGTGATCAAATACCCGAACCCAGAACCCGAACCCAAACTTTTTTTCAAATGTCCGGGTTCGGGTCCGTGTCAAGGACTCCCCAAAGTTCAGTACGGACCCAAACTTTACAGTTCGGGTTCGCTCAACTCTAGTGGTTATAGCTGCTAGCACTAATCATTGTACTCTGACAACCAGGAAGGCACCCTTGCCCCAACCCCCCTGCCCCACCCGCACTAGCAGAATACATTAGCTCTGCAGGAGGCATTCCCCCATCAACGCTGACTGTGGTGATGGGGGGGATTGAGTTTATCTATGACTTGACTAACTTTTAAGTTGCAGTGTCTTTAGAAGTAATTAACCCTTTGGGAGTATCTCACCAAAAATTACATTTTTATTGTAGAGGATGTCTAAAATCTGACTTGTACCTTACTGCAGAATTGTGGGAAAATCTGTGAGACAATCACACAATCACATAAGCAGGCAATTACATTTCCAGGGAAGTTCTGTACACCAACAGTGTACAGAATGCCTCTAGGTGGCCAAATTGCATTGAATTGAATGTTACAGAAAATTACGGCTGTTGCAGATTGAAAAGGAAATGTAATTTTCAGTAACATTAAATTATAGCATGGCTTGTGCAGCAATTGTATAGCCTATACAATTTTTTTATTTGCTATCTTTTTTCCTATGAAAGTAGAGTTATTCTTTATATATTAGAGTTGATTTCTGTGTCAAATAGCATAGAGAATACACTGTGAATTATTGAACATTTTGCAGAATCCCTAAAGTGTAATAAACACACACACACATTATTAAAATAAATGTTACTTGTAATACATATATTTCATTTACAGTGCCTTGAAAAAGTATTCACACCCCTTGAAACTTTCCACATTTTGTCAACTAAAAAGGTAAATGTATTTTATTGTGATTTTATGTGATAGACCAACACAAAGCGGCACATAATTGTGAAGTGGAAGGAAAATGATAAATGGTTTTCAACATTTGTTTACAAATAGATATGTGAAAAGTGTGGCGTGCATTTGTATTCAGCCCCCCTGAGTCAATACTTTCTAGAACCCAGTGGCGGCTTGTGAAGTTTTAGGATGGGGGAGCGCCAGCCCCGCCCTTCCTTTTTGACCCTTCCCACTTTGCATGAGCCCCACCCCTTATAGAATCCACCCACTCCGTCCCCTGTATTCCACCCACTGTGTCAGGAGTACACAGCCCAGCATCACAGGACAGGGTATATAGCCCCAGCATCAGAGGACAGAAGTATACAGCCCCAGCATCACAGGACAGGGTATATAGCCCAGCATCACAGGACAGGGTATACAGCCCCATCATCACAGGAGACGGTATACAGCCCAGCATCACAGGACAGGGTATATAGGTCCGCATCACAGATATGGTATACAGCCCAGCATCACAGATATGGTATACAGCCCAGCATCATAGATATGATATACAGCCAGCATCACAGAGATGGTATTTAGCCCAGCATCACAGATATGGTATACAGCCAGCATCACAGGACAGGGTGTATAGGCCAGCACCACAGATATGGTATACAGCCAGCATCACAGATATGGTATACAGCCAGCCAGCATCACAGATATGGTGTACAGCCAGCCAGCATCACAGATATAGTATACAGCCAGCCAGCATCACAGATATGCAATATATAGCCATCCAGCATCACAGATATGCCATATATAGCCCGCCAGCATCACAGATATGAGCACACACTCCCCCCACTGCTGCGGGAGCACGGCTCTGACAGCACCACCTCCACCTTACCCCAACCCAGAAGTTGCACCTCCCTATTGGCAGGAAGGCATTGTAGTGTGAAAATAGTGAAAATACATTCGCTATCGTCACACAATTGGGTAGGATCGGAGCACACTTTCTGCGTCCCGAGCCCACCCTTTTTTGAAGCCTATTAGAGCCTCAGGTGTTACAAAAACCTCCCTTCTGCCCCTGCCATAGGAATCCAGGCGCATGGATAGGAAGGCAGCGGCAGGGATGGGGGATGGCACCCTTAATTCACAGGCCGCCACTGGTAGAACCGCCTTTCACTGAAATTACAGCTACAAGTCTTTTTGGGGATGTCTCTACCAGCTTTGCACATCTAGAGAGTGGCATTTTTGCCAATTATTCTTTTCAAAATAGCTCAAGCTCTGTCAGATTGGATAAAAAGCATTTGTGAATAGAGTCTCAATTGGATTTAGGTCTGGACTTTGACTGGGCCATTCTAACACATGAATATGCTTTGATCTAAACCATTCTATTGGAGCTATGTCTGTATGTTTAGGGTTGTTGTCCTGCTGGAAGGTGAACCTCTGCTCCAGTCTCAAGTCTTTTGCAGACTCTAACAAGTTTTGCTCTAAGATTGCCCTATATTTGGCTCCATCCATCTTCCCATCAACTCTGACCAGCTTCCCTGTCCCTGCTGAAGAAAAGCATCCCCACAACATGATGTTGCCACCACCATGTTTCACGGTGGGTATGGAGTGTTTAGAGTGATGTGCAATGTTAGTTTTCCACCACACATAGCGTTTTTCTTTTAGGCCAAAAAGTTCAATTTTGGTCTCATCTGACCAGAGCACCTTCTTCCACATGACCCCCACATGGCTTCTTGCAAACTGCAAATGGGACTACTTATGCTTTCTTTCAACAATGGCTTTCTTCTTGCCTCTCTTCCATAAGGTCAGATTTGTGGAGTGCACAACTAATAGTTGTCCTGTGGACAGATTCTCCCACCTGAGCTGTGGATCTCTGCAACTCCTCCATAGTTACCATGGGCCTCTTGGCTGCTTCTCTGATTAATGCTCTCCTTCCCAGCCTGTCAGTTTAGGTGGACGGCCATGTCTTGGTAGGTTTGCAGCTGTGCCATAATCTTTCCATTTTTGGATGATGGATTAAACAGTGCTCTGTGAGATGTTCAAAGCTTGGGATATTTTTTTATAACGCAACCCTGCTTTTACGTCTCCACAATGTTATCCCTGACCTGTCTGGTGTGTTCCTTGGCCTTCATGATGCTGTTTGTTCACTAATGTTCTCTAACAAACCTCTGAGGGCTTCACAGAACATCTGTATTTATACTGAGCTTAAATTAAACACAGGGGGACTCTGTTAATGAACTAGGTGACTTCTGAAGGCAATTGGTTCTACTAGACATAAAATCCCAATAAAATATATTCACGTTTTTTGTTGTAACATGACAAAATGTGGAAAATTTCAAGGGGTATGAATACTTTTCAAGGCACTGTAAGACGAAGACCTACTAGCAGCAAGTACAAGTGAAGCTAAACTACTCAAAGCCTGAACAACTAACATCCTATTATCAAAGTGGAATATCTAATTCCTAGCATTCACAAAGATAGTACGAATTAAGGAATAAAGTTGAACTCATGAGTCACAAGAGCCAGAAAGTGCAAAGCTAATTAAATCCAAAGTTATGTAAATGAAAGCAGTGGTCCGTGATATTTCTACTTTTAAGTAAGCTTATTGCTGCTGACACAAGCTAAGAAAAGGAAGAAAGTCTGCAATTAAAGAACTTAGCAAGGTTCATAAAAGGATATTCTCTTTTTAGAGGTGACCCCTAAATACATGCCACAAGATAACTTTGCTGTCTTTTGTTACATCTAATTATAGTTTAAATCACAATTCAAAAAACGTGTTTACTCATAACTATGTCTGGATGTACCGCTAATGTAAAATTTTAATTAGGAATATTGTTGAAATTATTTCTACCTGAAACTACATTTTCGAAGCTACAAGGCCACATTTATTATAAGACAAAAAAAACACATGCTGTAGCTGTTTATTATTATTATAATACAGGATATATACAGCACCAACAATTTATGCAGCACTACAATACAAAGGGGGACAGTATGATTACAATACAGTTCAACACAAAAGGAATAGGAGAGCCCTGCTCATGAAGCTCACAATCTAAGCATAGGTATGACTGTCTACATTTTAGGTATTCTAAAGAGTAAAGCTAAACTCCAGCCTTACCATTTTTTCCCACACTTGTAGTGAGCCAACTATGTTAAAACTGATTACTCAATTCCCAAATCCCAACAAACTTTCTTCTCCACAATAGAAACCTTTGGAACTATAGCAACTTCTTGAGCCCACCTTTATTTCCTGAAATTCTTTCTTCTCATTATTTGTACTGTCAAATGCCTTCCTCTCACAGCTATTAGCTTTTTTCTGCCGTCAATCATGTTTGCTATTCTTCGTGTGTGAGTATGATCTTTAGGGCTGGCGCTGCTTTTCCTGATCAATATATAAAAGAACACATTTCTCAGAGAACAGTCCACAGAAGAACTGGTATCTGCTAATGCCCAGCGGAATCACAGATTGTCACATATAATTTCACCAATACGCATGCGCACATGGGCACGAACGGCCACGAAGATTCATGTACCAGTGCGCACACAAAGTGTGCTAGATTCTGGCGCCCAGTGGCCTATTTGAAGCCAGCAGCATCAGCCACTAGTTGTTGGATGATCTTCAGCTCCCACATGTGTTCCTGGGTTCCTGGTCCTGCTATTATTGGATTTCCTGTTACAGACCCAGCTTGCCTTTGAGCTGTCTTATCTCTGTCTCTGGCTTTGACCCTTGGCTGGTTCCAGTGACTCTGCTTATGCCTGCTGATCAATGTAGGACTTCTGGCTTGCTCTTCTGACTCCGCTGTTGCCTGATTGCCAGTGTATGACTCCGGCTGACTTCTGACTGTGCTTGCTGCCTCACTCCTGGCTGATGTTCAATTAATGTGTACTGGGTGCCCTGCTATTTCTGTGGATTTTTGCTAAGCAGCTGCTGTAAATACAAAGACTCTTCTAGAAGGGACAAATGCACGTGTCAGCCCCTTCGGGGGAATTTCTCCCCCTCCTTCTTGTTTCACAGACTGAACTTAATGTAACCTGTGTCGAGAGACACAGACACACAGAAGGGTCAAGTGGCTCTCCTGTGTTTCTCTGTGCATTAGGGAGAAAGCCAATAGAAAGAACAGTTACAGGAACCAATCAGAGGGACTTTAACCAGCTGCAGGAATAGCTACAAGTCATTCTGGAATATGAAGTCCATGTACCAGACAGCCCCATAGCCTTGTATGGAGTGATGAACTATAGCCCAGCATGCACTGGGGGAGGGGAGGAGAGAGACTCCATCTTGATTGTCTGAGGATAATTTAGTGAAAGTGTGACAGAGAAAGAGAGAAGACCTAAGAGGGGGCACTGCCTCTTAGGTCATTCCACCACACGATCTTAGGCCTCTAGGACTGGTTGGGACATCCAGCTTGAGGGAGAGAGGATCCCAGGTGCACATCCAGGTGCACCTACACCGACAGAGAAGCGATCCAGTGTGAGGTGACCAGTAAAGCCTGCCTGTCCCAGAAAGTTTATGTGGCCTTGATCAATAATAGGATTGGGTGAGAGGGTTGTGCCCATTTGCAGGAAACAAGGACACTGCACAGACGGAGTTATATTGTACCCTGTATACATGCATCATTGCTGGTAATCATCTTTCTGATACTTGTAGTGCCTCAGGATACAATGCCATTTAGATAGAAAGACACTGTATACAGATGTCATTGTCCTTTCACCCTGCTGAGGAGAAACTCGCATTCTTCACTTAATCATCTGGGCCAGTTATGTTATTTAGGCCTGCCATCCAGGAATTTACGTACACCAACGAAAGTGGCTAGCTGAAGATGCCAAAACGTATTTAACTTCAAAGGAACTGAAGTTACTATTGCCATACGGCCTCGCACACACATATTCAGGGCTCTGTATATGCAGTGGGTGTGTAGGACAGCCTATTTAGAAAGTTAAGACCTTGACTGTTGATTTGATTACAGTGTTTGTTATTGGGCCTGTGGTGCCAGGAGACAGAAGAGAGAAATCTGACATAGAGAGGGTCAGTCTTCTGCTCTCCTCCTACCTGGACTCATAGAGCCAAACTTGAGTAAGGGTAAGCAATCTGGTACAGATTGCCATTTCATGATTTATCATTATTGAAGGGTTTGCTCTGCTCTTGGGGTTATTCTAAGGTTCTGGTTCCCCTGAAAGCAGCCTGAATGTACTATTAAGCTATATTGCTCATAAATTCAGCTAATGTTCTTCTATCACATTCTTTGAACCTATTGCCAATGCTTGTTGCCTATCCACAGAAATACTACAGTAAAGACAATTTCTGTGTTTTATAATAACGAGTGTGTTTCTCATTGATCCTTGCACTCACACTATTGCCAGGTGTGCCAGAGGGGCTAGGACAGTTATTTACGGTTGAGAGGAATAATGGAGAGGAGTAATGGATTGAGCATACTAAAGCAGCTCCTACGGAGGTAGTGCTACACATGACTTCTGGCCTGCCCCCTGACTCTGCTCCTGGCTCTCCCTTCTGCCAAGTCTCTCCTGGTATTCCTGAGGGACTCCTGCCCAGCAGTGCATCCTGCTCATCAGCTGCCATCCAGCGGACATCTTCTCATCATCTCAGCCTGTCACAGCTGGCAACCCCTGCTTCTCTGAGCATAGCACTCCCTGTTACCACCTTCAGGGGTGCTCTGCACTTAGCCACAAGGGAAGCCCTCTCAGCACTTTGGCCTTCGACCTGGTATGTGACAACATTTCTGGCATACCTTTAGCCATGCATGCCCCTGATTAATTGTGCAGTCTGATAATTAGTTGCTTGATTATACTCACTCAGAGTGTTAGAGTGACCATTTTTTAAGTTTGAAGCGCAAAAAAAAAACTGTTGGTTTCTTTTTTTTCTGTCTATGTTGTATTGGGGGAATTTCTCTTTAATTCCTATCCCAGAGAAGCAGCAGTAAGTGATGAGAATGTTTTTATAAAGTGAAGGGAATTTTTCTTTTAGATAGTTGTCACCAGAACAGGTGCCCTCATTGTAAGATGACAACTCTAAAATTTAAGATGTTCCCATTTAAGCCTCAGGCAGCAAAAAAAAAAAACTCATCAGGGGATCTAACCTTTAACTAGTAGCCACTGTAAGGGAATATGACATTCACTACATTACAATTCCAGTTTAGGATATCCTATTCAAAGACAGGAGACTGAAGCAATGTAGCAAAATCAGAGCAAACAATAGTCAAGGCACGGGAGCTTTAGACCAAGGCACTTAGGTTGTTGACAATATGTAATCAGAAATTAGCAATAACCAGATATCAGGGCAAGCAGCTGATAGCTAGATGGGATCCAGAAGATAAGCTGGGTAAGAGCAAGTGATTAGCATCACAACTTCACAAATTTACAGTACAAATTTGCTCAGGAACTTTAGTACAAAAAATGTATGTTTGCAACATGATAAAGGCAGATGTATGCTTAAATATGACTTTTCCATAAATTGCACTGGACAACATCACAGTGGATCACGGGAGAGAAGGATTATTTACTGCATTTTTTACAGGTATCTCCTGAATCTGTAGGGTTACATTTATTTTCAGATTTTGCCCTTAGGTAAGCTGCTATATTTATATTTTATTATTTAAATAGCTGTCATTATCTGTGACTTATTCATGGAAAGCAGTTGCTTCTTTGACCCCAGAAGCAAAAAATAATGACCAAAGACATCACTGTGTACTATGGCAGCAAAATAGGAGGCCTGTGATTCTTTGAGCCTAGCCAGTGGAACCTAATCTAGGATGTGTCATTTACAGAGACCCTGAAAAGAAATGCTTGGATTTGTCAATAGAAAATTTTATGCATTTTGATAAGTGCATTTTATTGTGCACATTAAAAAATATTTGTACCGATGCCCATATTTTTCTGTCCTTTTTTTGTACATTAAAAAGGTACACACATTATTTTCCTAGAGCAATTGAATTTATAACAGAAATGTATGCTCAGTGAAAATTACACTGCAAAAGCCAATGAACTGAGAGGAAATATTTAATACCAAGTGCATTTTACGAGTATAGTTATATGGGCTCTAATCTGAATAAACACAGACATTTACTTTCTATTGAATGTGAGCATGTTAGAAAATCCAGCAAAAATTGATTTATTCAGAGCAGAACATCCCAGCAACACAAGTGAGAAGCTTTATTAAATTCATTTCTAAGCGTTAGACTTTCAGCTTTATGGTACAAAGAACATTTTATGACAGTTTTACTAATAAGGAATCATGGTTTCAAATTAAAAATCTTAGTCGATTTTCCACAAAGTACAGATGTGAGAATATACCTGAACTAGCTGGCTATTACCGCTGTTCTGCCGAGTTCTAAGGAGGTGGGGTATAAGATTTGAACCGTTTTAAAAGGCTCTATGTCTTAAATAAAATTTACAAATGGATTTAAAAATAATGTTGCCGAATAAATAGAAATAATAATTAATTTGCCATGTTACCTTTGTTCTGAAGTGATCTATTTCAGTTATATTGAACCTGTCAGAGCAAAAGTATGGAGCTTGTATAGTTGTTTTTTTTTTTTTTTTTAACATGCATGTTCTCTGGCTGTTATCCTGATCCTTGTTATATTATTTATCTGAAATATACATACAGGATTGTTCAGACTTTTCAGAGTTCACGGGGTAGTACATTGTTCTTTCATTTTGTGAAACAATGAGTAGAATAACAGTCCTGAGCTTGTACTTTTGAAAACAACAAATCATTGATGTAGCTTTAATGTTTTAATCATTAATACAAGGCACATGGTTTCCAGAGAACTATGGGTTAGCTTTTTGAGGCACTACTCATTGAATCTTAAAACTGAGGCCTCTCATAGATGAAGGATTACTAGAATAACTCACTGCCGAGGAGACATATATCTGCATAAATGAATGAGACAGGAAAAACATCCTTCAAACTTAAAGAGCAATATATTAATGTGCTATATTATATCTTAACAATATATATTTTTAGCCCTGATCAAATAAATTACCTTCAAAACCACTATGCTTTTCCTGCTTTTTAGGCTTCAGTGCTTAGTAAACACACAGTATTTGGGAACAACAATTAATTGAAACATAAAAATGTAGTTAATCATAATCAGACCCCATACAGATAAAAGATAAGGTCAGACTTTTTGCTTTCTTATAGTTGGATAGGGATAGTGTATTGTGAAATACCCACCTCCATTAAGTAACCCCATTTTAGAAAGTTCTTTACAGCTGTGAAATGTACATAAATAATCACAGAGCCCAGACCGCATGTACCAAATTTGAATGTGAATAAGAACAAATCACGTATTTACTTTGTGTGGGTAATTCCCAGCAAAAAGTTGTGGATCCCCAAAGAAGTGTCATTAGCATTGTAAGGATGTGTTCCCTTAAGCCTGCTTAAACCTGCACTTATTTAATAGTTTTGCTGTAGTACCTTAATTTCCCCAGTAAAGTGTGCCCCATCACTTCTTATGATGCGTCAACTGCCAGAATCTGTTGAGAGATCAAAAGGAAAGGAATGCATTATGGCTGGCTCTGATGCTTGATTAGTCAACCACTGATGAGGTTTTCATTGGTGGTTTGGTCCTGGCTTTACCAAAACTCCTGAACATGCTTTTGGAGAAGTATTTGCCTACAGGTTGTTACTGGCCAGTCCTGTATGGGAGTACTTAGGGGTGCACAAGCCTTTCCATGATAATGATGCGCCTTCCATCTTTCTGGCAAATATGACAGTTGTATGGACACTTGGAAATGTTTTGCTAGATTTTTCAAAGACAAAGCTGTAATATGTAGGCATGGCAGTTGTGATCAGGAGCTAAGCATTACTACAATAAATAACAATGAAAAAAAATATTAAACTTTCAGATTCCAGATTCTACAAATACACAGGATTCTTGTCCTGTTATGCTGCTTTTTGTTCTGCCACTGGATTTGCACTTCTTCAGTTATGGAAAAAACTGTTCCCGTTTGCTTGTTTATTGAAACAAGCACTTTGTGTTAGCAACAGTTGAGCTCCTAATTACAAGGAGCTAAGTCTGACAGAATACAGAAATGGACTGTTGAGCTGTGTTGCACCTTATTGTAGATAGTTTTAGTTAGGGTGTGTTCTTTTTGCTCAATTTCAGGTTAAACAGGAAGTTTTGTGGTCAGATATTGACTTCTTTCATTGTACTTCATGGACTTGGCTCTATGGACTTGAACTATGCCATTAAGTTTTTTCAGGGATCAAGAATAGAATAAGATAGGACTTTTTAAAATGTATCTCCACTTTTGTTGAGAAAAAAAAATATCCTTTGGGTGATCAATGTACAACATACATTGCAAGGATTTAAACAAACTTTGTTTCAGATTCCTATCTGCTGCTGCTCTGAAGAAATAGCTGTTTCACCAAACTGAATACTAAATGGTTTATTATAATTACCTGATGCACTTTTTTTTTTAGTAAATTGTACTAAAGTTTAAAAAGTATAAACAACTAGGGCATCAAGACACCACTGAGTTAGGGTTGCAGCCCTTAAACAAAAGACAGTAAGGGTAATATCAGGGCCAGATCAACATAGGGGCTATTGGAGCTGCAGCTCCAGGCCCTTTCCTAAAGATAGGGCCAGCCCAATGGTGTTAGTGAGTCACTAATACTGACCAGCCCTGTATACAGTGTACACATGATTGATATGTAAATTGTGGCAGCATATTTAATTTGTTTTAACATAAAAATGTTTGCATTTCCATTTTATTTATTTCCATAAAAAGGCCCACCAAAATCCTCAGCACCAGGCCCATGATGCTCTTAATCCGGCCCTGGGTAATATAATCAAGATTGGTCAACAGTAACACTCAACAAGCTATACATAGCCCACATAGGTGAGAAAGGAGGTGCAAACTAAAAGGAGGTTAGGAGACATGGATAAATTGTCTCAGAGAGGTTGCTACTAATATAATAAATGATCTGATATGTTGGTTATGCAGTCAGGTCCATAAATATTGGGACATCAACACAATTCTAATATTTTAAAAAAAGAGAAATAATGATCTGACATTGCCACCGTGAAAGGCCTCCATCCCTATAAACATATATATACATATAAAGGACAGTGGTCATGGGACTTTAAATGAGGCATATCACGTGAAAGTAAACCATTGAAACATGTAAACATAAATAAAATAAATTTCATTTTACAAAAGACATGTAGGTAGATCTCCAAATACATGATAAAAATGTAGGAGCGGAAATGCATAAAAATCCCATGCAAGGCTCACAGTTACATATCAAGCAGAGTATACTGATGTGGTAAAATACCAAATGCATTGGTTTAACAAATGAGTAAAAAACTGTACAGCATGTGTCACAGACTGTTTGCGCAGTAGGAATACTCTACGCGTTTCGAGGATCCATCCTCTCATCAGGAGTATCATATATAGATTGTCTACAATATAAATAATGCAATTAGTATATTGGCACAGAACTGTCCCATATCAACAGGGAAATAGATCATTGTTGGAGTATAGAACTTACATGTCAGCCAACAGTTCTAATATTTTTGTCTCTATACACCACCAGAATGGATTTGAAATGAAATTAACTGTGTGCTTTAACTGCAGACTTTCAGCTTTAATTTGAGGGTATTTACATCCAAATCAGGTGAACGGTGTAGGAATTACAACAGTTTGTATATGTGCCTCCCATTTTTTAAGGGAACAAAAGTAATGGGACAATTGGCTGCTCAGCTGTTCCATGGCCAGGTGTGTTTTATTCCCTCATTATCCCATTTACAAGGAGCATATTAAAGGTCCAGAGTTCATTTCAAGTGTGCTATTTGCATTTGGAATCTGTTGCTGTCAACTCTCAATATGAGATCCAAAGAGCTGTCACTATCAGTGAAGCAAGCCATCATTAGGCTGAAAAAAACAAACCCATCAGAAAGATAGCAAAAACATGAGGTGTGGCCAAATAAACAGTTTGGAACATCCTTAAAAAGAAAGAACGTGCCGGTGAGCTCAGCAACACCAAAAGACCCCGGAAAACAACTGTGGTGGATGACTGAAGAATTCTTTCCCTGGTGAAGAAAACACCCTTCACAACAGTTGGCCAGATCAAGAACACTCTCCAGGAGGTACGTGTATGTGTATCAAAGTCAACAATCAAGAGAAGACTTCACCAGAGTGAATACAGGGGGTTCACCACAAGATGTAAACCATTTGTGAGCCTCAAAAACAGGAAGGCCAGATTAGAGTTTGCCAAACAACATCTAAAAAAGCCATCACAGTTCTGGAACAACACCCTATGGACAGATGAGACCAAGATCAACTTGTACCAGAGTGATGGGAAGAGAAGAGTATGGAGAAGAAAAGGAACTGCTCATGATCAAAAGCATACCACCTCCTTAGTGAAGCATGGTGGTGGTAGTGTCATGGCGTGGGTATGTATGGCTGCGAATGGAACTGGTTCTCTTGTATTTATTGATGATGTGGCTGCTGACAAAAGCAGCAGGATGACTTCTGAAGTGTTTCGGGTAATATTATCTGCCCATATTCAGCCAAATGCTTCAGAACTCATTGGACGGCGCTTTACAGTGCAGATGGACAATGACCCGAAGCATGTACAAAGAAAGAAAAACCAGCGCCCCCTCAACCTCCAACAATGATGTGCTAATTAAAATTTGAGTTTAAGTGAGTGCTCCCTCTATGGGACCACACACCTGTGACGAGGGGCAGCTCACCTCGGACTGAAAGACTGCTCAAAATGAAATAAATCAATATATATTAACATCCATCCATCCAAAGTCCATTAATCATAAGTGCAAGTGCCATAAATGTAATAAATTAGTCCATAATCTTCAAAGGAAGTGACTTGTGCTTAACCACTTCCCGCCCCGCGTATAGAGAAATGACGTCCGGGCGGGGGGTTCATTATCCTGACTGGACATCTATTGACGTCCTCAGGATAATCCGCGATTGCGCGCCCCTGGGGGTGCGCATCGCGGCAATCGGTGGTGCCGTGGGTCAGGCTGACCCACCGCATTACCGACCGAGGTAAAAGGCTTCGATCCGAAGCCTTTTACCATGTGATCAGCCGTGACCAATCACAGTGTAAATAGGAAGATCGGCTTTTCCTCTGCTCAGGTCTGCAGACCTGAGCAGCGGAGAACCGATCGGCTGCTCTCCTGACAGGGGGCGCTGCGCTGAACATCGCAGCCACCCTCAGGATCACCCCACTGGACCACCAGGGAGCCGGATCAGGGCCACCAGGGAGCCCCCCCCCCCACCGGACATCACACACAGGCTGCCCAGGACCACCATGGAATGAAATCAGAGGCCACCCAGGACCACCAGGGAGCCCCCACTAGACCACCAGGTAAGGGCATTATTGTGCACTGTAGGGATGTAGGGATGTCACGTGTTATTACGGGAATGGACCACCAGATCACCCCCGAGGGACCACCAGGACCCACCGGA
>BLSH010416451.1:21574-34347 GCA_018402905.1 Glandirana rugosa | reverse complement strand
AGATAAATTCTAATTTTAATTCCAAACATTTTATGTGATAGTTCCAAACTTTTTTTTTTTCGTTTCAAATATTTTATTGAGAGAATAAAAGTTGCAGATACAGGACTGTATTCAACTAAAACATTTTTACAGAGGTGATGATTCACTATCAGGGTGATATAATGAAGTATAAATGTGGACAGTTCACCTTGTAAATACCATATCACATTATAGAGAATCCGGTATACCTTAGAAGAAATGAATAACCAATAGCATTGAACACTTAGGGCAAAACTGGTGAAATCAGCTCAATACCGACAACAATTCGAGTAGGAACTGCGGAAATGGGAGGATATACTGCATTGGCTGGGATCCGGCTAAATGGCCCAGCCAAAGTAGGGAAGCAAAGGCCTCCTGTGAGGCATAGCTTCTATGACAGGGAAAGGAAGGAAGAAAGAAGAAGAAGGAGAAAGGGGGAGAAAGGGGAGGGAAACAAGGAGGGGGGCGTCTCCAGAGGGGGGGGGGGCGACTCAGGGAGTTCCAAACTTTTTTAAACAGATTTCTATTTTAAAAGTTTTTTTTTTTCAATATTTTCAAATGCAGAAAGGGAAACAAGACATACAATACATGTGGTACAGAGGCACAGAAGCACTGCTCTGTCACAATAAGAATACCAAATATGGAAATATAAGGTCGTTTGTGAAAAAAAAGGGTTCTTCATTAACCACTTGCTGACCAGGCCTTTTCTGGGCTTGTTTGTTTACAAGTTTCAATTAGTATTTTTTGTAGAAAATTACTTAGAACCCCCAAACATTTTATATATATATATATATATATATATATATATATATATATATACATACAGTTGTGCTCATACGTTTACATACTCTGGCAGAATTTATGATTTCACACAAACTTTTCTTTCACTCATGGTTAGTGTTTGGCTGAAGCCATTAATTATCAATCAACTGTGTTTACTCTTTTTAAATCACAATGACAACAGAAACTACCCAAATGACTGATCAAAAGTTTACATACCCTGGCGATTTTAGCCTGATAACATGCACACAAGTTAACACAAAGGGGTTTGAATGGCTATTAAAGGTAACCATCCTCACCTGTGATCTGTTTGCTTGTAATTAGTGTGTGTGTGTATAAATGGTCAATGAAGTTCTGGACTCCTGACAGACCCTTGCATTTTCACTGACGTTTCTGGATTTGGAGTCATGGGGAAAGCAAAGGAATTGTCAAAGGATCTGCATTTTTGGAAATGTTTTGTGTTATCGTTTATATTCTCTGAGAAATGGCCAAGAAATCATAAATTCTGCCAGGGTATGTAAACTTATGAGCACAACTGTATATATACAGTATCTCACAAACGTGAGTACACCCCTCACATTTTTGTAAATATTTTATATCTTTTCATGTGACAACACTGAAGAAATTAAACTTTGCTACAATGTAAAGTAGTGAGTGTACAGCTTGTATAACAGTGCACATTTTCTGTTCCCTCAAAATAACTCAACATACAGCCATTAATGTCTAAACCGCTGGCAACAAAAGTAAGTACACCCCTAAGTGAAAATGTTCAAATTTGGCCCAAAGTGTCAATATTTTGTGTGGCCACCATTATTTTCCAGCACTGCCTTAACCCTCTTGGGCATGAAGTGCACCAGAGCTTTACACGTTGCCACTGGAGTTCTCTTCCACTCCTCCATGACAACATCACGGAGCTGGTGGATGTTAGAGACCTTGCGCTCTTCCACCTTCAGTTTGAGGATGCCCCACAGACGCTCAATAGGGTTTAGGTCTGGAGATATGCTTGGCCAGTCCATCACCTTTACCCTCAGCTTCTTTAGCAAGGCAGTGGTCATCTTGGAGGTGTGTTTGGGGTCATTATCATGTTGGAATACTGCCCTGCGGATCATGCTCTGCTTCAGTATGTCACAGTACATGTTGGCATTCATGGTTCCCTCAACTGTAGCTCCCCAGTGCCGGCAGCACTCATGCAGTCCCAGACCATGACACTCCCACCACCATGCTTGATTGTAGGCAAGACACACTTGTCCTTGTATTCCTCACCTGGTTGTCGCCACACACACTTGACACCATCTGAACCTAATAAGTTTATCTTGGTCTCCTCAGACCACAGGGCATGGTTCCAGTAACCCACATCCTCAGTCTGCTTGTCTTCAGCAAACTGTTTGCCGGCTTTCTTGTGCATCAATTTTAGAAGAGGCTTACTTCAGGGACTACAGCCATGCAGACTAATTTGATGCAATGTGCGGCATATGGTCTGAGCACTGACAGGCTGACCCCCCCACCCCTTAAACCTCTGCAGCAATGCCGGCAGCACCCACACATCTATTTCCCAAAGACAACCTCTGAATATGACGCTGAGCACGTGCACTCAACTTCTTTGGTTGACTATGGTGAGGTCTGTTCTGAGTGGAACCTGTCCTGCTAAACTGCTGTATGGTCTTGGCCACCATGCTGCAGCTCAGTTTCAGGGTCTTGGCAATCTTCTTATAGCCTAGGCCATCTATATGTAGAGCAAAAATTCTTTTTTTCAGATCCTCAGAGAATTCTTTGCCATGAGATGCCATGTTAAATTTCCAGTGACCAGTATGAGAGAGTGAGAGCCATAACACCAAATTTAACACACCTGCTCCCTCGTAACACTAATGAGTTACATGAGACCGGGGAGGGAAATGGCTAATTGAGCCCAATTTGGACATTTCCACTTCGGGGTGTAGTCACTTTTGTTGCCAGCGGTTTAGACATTAATGGCTGTGTGTTGAGTTATTTTGAGGGGACAGCAAATTTACACTTTTATACAAGCTGTATACTCAAAAATGTGAGGGGTGTACTCACTTTTGTGAGATACTGTATATATATATATATATAAATATATATATATTACAAAAACAATGTATAAGCAGCGCTAAAGTAAGCACATTAAAAGTGCATTTGTGCAAACAAAAAACATAACAAACATGAGTCCAATGACATGAGTGTGTCAATGTGCAATTAATCAGCATATAACAAATATTGACCAATTAAATAGAGAAAAGGCCATATTAGTGAACATTCCAAAGGTGAATAGATCAATTCATCCACAAAGGTGCAATGTGCAATGTAAACCAGCAAGGAGGATCCGCCACCAGAAACACCCTCTTGGTATATGCCTCTTACCAGATAAGCAGGACCATAGAATATAAAGGCCAAAAAAGAATTAGAAGTAGTGGCAACAATTACCTTAACCAGTTCCCTACCGAATCATTGTAAAATGACGTCGGTAGGAACCCTTCCTCGATCCGGGAGGACGTCATATGACGTCCTTCCCTTTTCGCCGCTACTGCGGGCCTGCAGCACGGCGAACGTGGATTGACCGTGTCCTTCAGGACACAGCCCCCCCGATCGGGGTAAAGAGCCAATGAAATTGGCTCTTTACCACGTGACCGGCTGTGTCAAATCACAGCCGGTCACTACTGTGATCGACATGCACGCCGCTCGTGCGCGCCCACAGGGGCGCGCAACGCGGCGATCAGGGCTGAGGCTTGACCCTCGGACAAAGCCTAGCTCCGATCAGGGTAAAGAGCCAATGAAATTGGCTCTTTACCACGTGACCGACTGTGTCCAATCACAGTTGGTCACATGATGTAAACAAACCGCGGTAACGAGCTGTTACCGGGTTCTCCCTCTCACTGATTGTGTGTGAGAGGGAGATTGAGGTAACAGCTTGTTACCGCCTAGTGTACACACCAATCACACTGATTCCCACCGTAATGAAGAGGACCTGTCACCATCCCATCAAAGTACCTGTCACAGCCCATCAAAGTAGCCTAGTACCTGTCACCTGCCCATCAAAGTACCCGAGTACCTGTCACCAGTCCATCTGAATACCCGAGTACCTGTCACCAGCCCATCTGAGTACCTGTCACCTGCCCATCAGAGTACCAGAGTACCTGTCACCAGCTCATCGGAGTACCCGAGTACTTGTCACCAGCCCATCTGAGTACTCGAGTACCTGTCACCAGCCCATCAGAGTACCCGAGTACCTGTCACCAGCCCATCAGAGTACCTGAGTACCTGTCACCAGCCCATCAGAGTACCCGAGTACCTGTCACCTGCCCATCAGGGTACCCAAGTAACAGTCACCAGCCTACCAAAGTACCCGAGTATCTGTCACCTGCCCATTAGAGTACCCGAGTATCTGTCACCAGACCATCAGCATACCCGAGTACCTGTCACCTGCCCATCTGAGTACCCAAGTACCTGTCACCAGCCCATCAGCGTACCTGAGTACCTGTCACCTGCCCATCTGCATACCCGAGTACCTGTCACTAGCCCATCAGACTACCCAAGTACCTGTCACCAGCCCATCACAGTACCCGAGTACCTGTCACCAGCCCATCAGAGTACCCGAGTACCTTTCACCTGCCCTTCAGATTACCTGAGTACCTTTCACCTGCCCTTCAGATTACCCGAGTACCTGTCACCAACCCATCTGAGTAAACAAGTACCTATCTGCAGCCCATCAGAGTACCCAAGTACCTTTTACCAGTCCATCAGATTACCCGAGTACCTGTCTCCAGCCCATCAGAGTACCCGAGTACCTATCTGCAGCCCATCAGAATACCTGAGTACCTATCTGCAGCCCCTCAGAGTACCCAAGTACCTATCTGCAGCCCATGTCTCATAGAATATACCTCGGGTATTTGCTTTCCAAAATGGGGTCATTTTGGGGGTAATTCCACTGTCCTGGTGCTCAATGGCCTTCAAAAGTGTGATAGGTATGAATTAAATTTTATGTGTAATTTATGCTACTAGAACGCCTGACAGTGCTCCCTGCATGTTCGGCCTCTGTATGTGGCCAGGATGTGAAATAGTCTTACACATGTGGTATCACCATACTCGGGACGAGTAGCAGAATATTTTGGGGGTTAATTCTTGCTATGTACATGCTATGTGTTAGAAATATCCTATAAATTGACCACTTTGTGTAAAAATAAAAGTGTTTTCATTTTCTTTCCACGTTTTTCGAAGACTTGTGGAAAAAAATGAACCATTCAAAAGACTCATAATGCCTCATAGAATATATGTTGGGATGTTTGCTTTCCAAAATGGGGTCATTTTGTGGGTAATTCCATAGTCCTGGTGCTCCAGGGCCTTCAAAAGTGTAATAGGTTGTTAGGAAATTAGATGTGAAATTTCTGCTCCTAGAATGCCTGACGGTGCTCCCTGCATGTTGGACCCCTCTATGTGGCCAGGGTGTGAAAAAGTCTCACACATGTTGTATCGCCATACTTGGGACGAGTAGCAGAATATATTTTGGGGGGTTATTTTTGCTATATGCATGCCATGTGTTTGAAATATCATATAAATTGACCACTTTGAGAAAAAAAAATACGTTTTCATTTTCTTTCCACGTTTTCCGAAGACTTGTGGAAAAAAAATTAACCATACAAAAGACTCAAAATGTCTCATAGAATATATGTTGGAATGTTTGCTTTCCAAAATGGGGTAATTTTGTGGGTAATTCTATTGTCCTGGTGCTGCAGGACCTTCATAAGTGTAATAGGTGGTTAGGAAATCATATGTGTAATTTATGCTTCTAGAACGTCTGACGGTGCTCCCTGCATGTTGGACCTCTCTATGTGGCCAGGCTGTGTAATGGTCTCACACATGTGGTATCACCATACTCGGGATGAGTAGCAGAATATATTTTGGGGGGTAATTTTTGCTATGTACATGCTATGTGTTAGAAATATCTTATAAATTGACCACTTTGTGTAAAAATAAAAGCATTTTCATTTTCTTTCCACGTTTTTCGAAGACTTGTGGAAAAAAATTAACCATTAAAAAGACACATAATGCCTCATATATTATACGTTGGGGTGTTTGCTTTCCAAAATAGGGTCATTTTATGGGTAATTCCATTGTCCTGGTGCTCCAGGGCCTTCAAAATTGTAATAGGTCATTAGGAAATTATATGTGAAATTTCTAATCCTAGAATGCATAACGGTGCTCCCTGCATGTTGGACCTCTCTACGTGACCAGGCTGTGAAAAAGTCTCACACATGTGGTATCGCCATACTTGGGGGTAATTGGAAGTATGCATATGCTGTGTGTGAGAAATAACTTGTTGTTATGACAATTTTGTGCAAAAAAATAAACAAATAAATCATTTCTTAAATTTCCCAAGAATTGTGGGAGAAAAGTACAACTTCAAAAAACTTGCAATGCCTCATACTAAATACCTTGGAATGTGTACTTTCCTGACATTTCAGGGCCTCAACCTCAAGAAATGAGATCAGTCATTTGCCGTCAGTGCATCAGGTGTGATCAATTTTCAATGATTGGCATCATAGCTTGTAGACTCTATAACTTTCACACAGACCAAATAATATACACTTATTTGGGTTATTTTTACCAAAGATAGGTAACAGTAAAGATTTTGGCCCACATTCATGAACAAAAATTACTTCTTTGCAAAATTTTATCATAGAAACTAAAAATAACTGTTTTTTTTTTCAAAATTTTCACTCTTTTTTCACTTATGTCGCAAAAAATAAAAAACCCAGAGGTTATTAAATACCATCAAAAGAAAGCTCTATTTGTGTGAAAAAAAATGATAAAAATGTTGTTTGGGTACAGTGTAGCATGAGAGAGTAAATGAGATTCAAAATGTGAGAGCGTTGAAAGCTGAAAATTGGTCTGGGCAGGAAGGGGGTATAAATGTCCTGTATTGAAATGGTTAACATGGCTTGAAAACAGCATACAGATCCCTACCTAGACCAGCTATCTCCAGGCCTTAGAGGAAGAAAATGCAGCACTAAAACATACAGTATCTCAACTCCAGTTACATCAAGAGGATCTAGAGAACAGAGAAAGACGCCAGAACCTCCGGGTCAGAGGAGTCTCAGAAAACGTAAGTGACAAGAACATCAGGGCATATCTATTGGGCTTATTTAATACTATAGCCCCTGATGTAGTAGATATAGACTGGCGCTTGGACAGAGCACACAGATCCCTGGCCCCCAAACCCCCGGCAGGGGCGAGGCCAAGGGATATCGTGGTGAGATTTCACTACTATGAGAGCAAAGAGGCCCTCACTCAAGCCATCCGCAACCGTTCCCAGATTGAATACAAAGGAGACAGAGTCCAAATATACAGCGACCTCTCCCCCATTACACTTGCAAAGAGACTTTCTCTGAGACCAATAACTCTACACTTGCAATCGCACAAAATCCCCTATTACTGGGGGTTCCCTTTTTGTCTCAGCGTCATGAAGGAGGGAACCCAGTATGTTTTGCGAGATATTCAAGAAGGTGATGCCTTCATAAAAGCACTGGGTCTACCACCAATGCCAGTTGAGGAGAACCAACCCATGCCTATCACCCCGAGGGCTTTGAAACCACCGTCGAGGATCTGGACCCCAGTAAGGGGCAGAGGAAGGAAAACCTACCCATCCACTCCTCAACGCTCTCAAAACAATAGACCACCAACCTGAAGGGAACTGAGTCAACTGGAGATGTTTGGTCTTCTTTCTTGTCCATACGGCCGGTCTACTATGACCCTCGGCCAGGGAGCTTAGATCTCCACTTGATGTTCATTATTGGCTTTTGGCCTAAGTTGCAAGTTCTACCAAAGTTCTCTACACAAACCCTTGTTTACTCAGACTAATGGGACTATGTTTCCTTTATTTTCTTCAGACGGAACAAAATGCTTGGTAGCCCACTGAGATGGGAGCGGGAGCGGTGCCTCTGTAGGACCACCCTCTCGTCGGTCTCGCCATGTGTCCCCCCTCACCCAGCGGCTGCGGCCCGGGTGTCCTGAGGAATTGCCGCCACACAGGTTCAGGACTACGGTCCTCAAAATCATACATGATGTTACTCGATTTTTTTCCTTTTTCTACGGTTCTTTTTTATCTTTTGTTTTATATTTTTATTTTTTATACTTGTTCTAGGCCTGAAAGGCCTCTGATTGTTACGCTAACCATGCCATCCAAAACCTGGCTATTAACCTGTTTTTTCAACGAACATCTGTAAGTGGACTTGTTTTCTAAGAGGACGGTACACGTTAAGGGGAAACCCCCCTCTTGTTATAACATGTTACATTGGCTTAACAGTGATATGCAAAAATGGTATTGAGGATTGCCTCATATAATGTTAAGGGCCTAAATTCCATTAGGAAAAGATGGCTGGCACTGAAGGAATTTAGGTCCTCAGGGGCGGATGTGATCCTAATCCAGGAGACGCATTTTAAATCTGGAGACTCCCTTAAATTTGCTTTGAAACAATTCCCACTATCCTATCTGGCGTCAGACGCCTCAGGTAAGGCAGGAGTGGCAATATTGATTAAACGATCATGCCCTATAAAGGTCCATTCATCTTTCTTGGATCCTCAGGGCAGGTTCGTCATCCTGGATTGTGGAATTGCATCTGCCTCATTCACGCTAATGAATATATATGCCCCCAATACGGGTCAGATAAAGTTTTTTTCTGAAGTGTTTAAAAAACTGAAACGTTTTACTAACCCTTTGAAGATAGTAGGAGGGGACTTTAATGTGGTTTTCTCCCCCTCAAGAGATAGGAGATCCCTGACTCAACTAGGCCCTCCCCATCAAATACACTCATTGGCCAAATCATTTTGAAGGATCATTAGGGAACAGAGTCTCTATGATACATGGAGAATTAAACATCCAACTGGCAGACAATTCTCCTTTTTCTCCCCTCCACATAAAATGTTTTCCAGATTGGACTATTCTTTCGTCTCACCCCCTCTCTTGGGTAGTGTTGTATCATCTGAGATTGGTCAAATATCCTGGTCAGACCACGCCCCGATTTTTTTGGATCTACTGATGACCCAGACTTATCCAAAGAAATGCCATTGGCGTTTAAACGAATCGCTCCTTGGCCGCTTGGATACCAAAGAAAAATTGTCCAAATCTCTGCTGGAATTTTTCCAAATCAATGAGGGATCTGTGTCAGGGATCTCCACCTTATGGGAGGCCCATAAGGCCTATTTCAGGGGTCAATGTATAGCAGAAGGTTCAAGGTTAAAAAAAGATACAGCTGCTCAGAGACAGGAGTTAGTGACCAGATTGAAGGGAGCTGAAAGGAAACTTATAGCCTCCCCCACGATCACCCTCCTCAGGGAAGTGACCTCTATACGCAATCAGTTGAAAGCGTTAGCTATGTCTAAAGTGGATAAATCTTTATTATGGGCAAAACAAAAATTCTATGAATACGCAAACAAACCCCACAAAATATTAGCAAATAGACTCAACCCACGCCCCTATCATACATTTCCGGATTTCTTAAACAATCCAAATGGGACATCCACTCACTGCCCTCAGACTTTGACAAAGATCTTTGGTGATTTTTATCATAAACTATACAATTGCCTATCCCCAACCCACCACCCCCCATTTGAAAAAAAGCCTTCGAAGAGTTCCTTAAAGATGTGAATCTACCACAACTATCCTCTGAAGATATCTCACTAATGAATGCCGACATTACAGCAGCAGAGCTAGAGGACACCATTAAGAAGCTACCTACGGGCAATTCACCAGGCCCGGGTGGTCTTCCCTATTCATATTATAAAAGCTTCCAATCTATTCTGACCCCTCGCCTTCTGTCCCTATACAACTCCCTTTTACAAGGGAAGACCCCACACTCTTCCTTTCTTCATTCATACATTACAGTCATCCCGAAACCCGAGAAAGACACCTCAGTGCCTGACAACTACCGGCCAATCTCATTGTTAAACTCAGATTATAAAATATTTACAAAGATCTTAGCAAATAGGCTTTCTCAGCTACTTCCTAAACTCATAGACAAGGACCAGGTAGGTTTTGTCCCCTCCAGACATGCTGGAGATAACACCAGACGGACAATTAACCTTATAGACATGCTAAATAGGATCCAGCGCCCAGCAATAGTTCTGAGTCTGGTTGAGTTGGCCATATATGTTTGAGGTACTAGCCAGATACAGCTTCAAGGGTCCCTTTGTAAAGGCATTGAAGGCACTGTATTCGGAACCAACGTTCCAGGTGCAGATGGCCTCTTTTACCTCGGGGTCTTTCGGGATGTCAAATGGGACCAGACAGGGCTGTCCACTGTCGCCGCTATTGTTTGTTCTATGTCTAGAGCCTATGGCTGCAGCAGTCTGAGAGCACCCGGACATAGTGGGGGACCCAATGAAACAGAGGGAATATAAATTATCACTGTTTGCAGACGATGTATTACTGACATTGACTCGTCCCTTTACTTCATTGCCTAACCTACATGCCCTCTTATCACAATTTAGTTCTCTTTCGGGATATAAAATCAATACGACTAAAACGGAGGCCCTCCCACTCCACATTAATCCAAGTGATTTAGCCACACTCCAGAGCACTTATCAATATAAATGGTGTTCCCAGTCCTTGAAATACCTAGGAGTACAAATAACAAAGACATATGCCTCCCTATACCAGGCAAACTATACTCCCCTGCTAACCAGAATTAATGAGATGATAAAAAGCTGGAGCTCCTATCCTATTTCATGGTTGGGTAGGATAAATGTTTTAAAGATGTCCATAATGCCGAAATTGCTATACAATTTTGATACACTCCCTGTTCAGGTGCCTACATCACAGCTCAAGTGGCTCAGAAGCAGATTTTTACAATTTATATGGAAGGGAGGAGCCCATCGAGTAGCTAGTTCAGTGATATTCAGCCCCAAACACAAGGGAGGATTAGGGGCCCCAGACACTTTGAGATACTACTACGCCTCTGATTTAAGGACAATAGCCTCTTGGACTGTCCTACAGGCACAAAACAGATGGACTGAGATAGAGACGGATTCCATCCACCCAGCGCACCCCTGCGCTCTTGTGTGGACACCGCCCTCATACCGAGACCCTAAACTTATGGATCGCTGCACTACTCCCATGCGATTCACAATAAGGATATGGCAGCAGTGCAGGGAGAAATTCTTTCTTACATCACCTTATACGCCTCTATCAAACATTTTATATAATCCTCAAATACCTGATAGCCTTTCCCATAAAAGTATGGAACCATGGTCCCAGGCTACAATATTTCAGCTCCGTCACCTGGTTCACCCAGTGACACATAAATTACTTACCTTCCCTGACTTACAGAAGAAATATAAACTACCTAGACATATGCTATACTCCTACCTGCAAATGAAACATTATCTTTCGACAATTACTCCCACACTAACCTTGTCTAAACCCACATCATTTGAGCAACTATGTGCCCAGGGTCCCACTCAGCTACATCTCACCTCATTGATTTACAAAATTCTCCAAGACTCAACCCTGATAACGGAGGATATGCATTACTACATGAGGAAATGGTCCTCAGTTTTACAGGAACCTATGTCTCTCCACACCTGGGGCAAAATATGGTCTGCCTCAAATAGAGTATCTAGATGTGTAGCCCAGAAAGAGACAGCCCTTAAGGTGTTAATGTTTTGGTATAGAACCCCTGAAGTGGTACACCACTATGACCCCTCCCTATCCCCAATTTGCTGGAGGTGTGGGAGGGAAAAGGGAACTTTGTTTCATATTTTCTGGCAATGTGGGCAAATTGTTCCCTTTTGGGAAGAGGCGATGTCTGTCCTCCGGCAGGTGATGGGGAAGGAGCTGCCACTAGATCCGCTGCACTACCTCCTCGGACTACCGTATGAGGAGGAGAACAAATTCATAAACAAACTGATCTCTTATATATTCCTAGCGGCAAAAAGAAGCATTCCGGCACTCTGGCAACACCTCCCTCTAGACAACAACTCCTACAGAATATAAGGGATATTCGTAGAATGGAATATATGACAGCCACTGTGCATGATGAGGTTTTGAGATTTTATAAGGTATGGGACTCATGGGATCATTTTGATTCAGATAGACTTGATAAGCAAAATTAATTCTACACAGCTGATTGAAATGTTCTTTTTTACTGTATGCTTCGCTGTTGTTCAAATCAAGTGTACCCTAGTACTACTAATAGAAGTTTAAACATTAAACGAGTCCAGGAGACGAAATATGCTGCTCTCTTTCTCTCACCCTCATTCTCTAAATCTCCACCTCTTATATCCTTACCGCTACAAGTGCCTCTTCTATTCATGTTAATCCTACTCTTCCTTTCTTATCCAAAAGTTAAAAGGTAAAAATGGAACTCTAACACACATCTCAGCACAATGTCTGTACTAAACTATTTAGGAATGTTTGTTACTGCTATTTGATCATACCAGATGTTGCATAGCATATGTTATGTATTGTGATCTCCCCCTTTTTTATTCAATAAAAAGTACAATTTGAAAAAAAAAGTCGGCCATGTGTGCCAGGCTGCCCACAGGCAAAGACAAGCTGTCCTCTGTGAGAGGTATATCATCTGTGTCCTCTGTATCCCCCCAGCCACGCTCCAGTGATGCCCACGAGTTTTTATAAGTTCGGTCCCGTGTCAAGACCTCCTGCTCCTCCTGCTCCTTCTACTCCTCCTTCTCCTCCTCCTTAACGTCGTCCCACCGTGGGTTGCGTCGAGCACCCGTAGTGACCTCGCACCGACCCCCCTATGTCTCCTGTGTCTACTATATGGAGAGTGTCTCCTGTCGAACAGAAACGGACACCCGTCGGACCGTGTGTACCGGCTGAAAAAAAAAGTTTAACATGAAAAATAACTTATTTTTTCCCCCTCTAGTGTTATGTATTGTATACGATACGTTGTAGACCATACTAGTTTATCGTCATTGTTTGTAAGGATTTATCAAATCATGTCTGT
>BLSH010416411.1:201385-227156 GCA_018402905.1 Glandirana rugosa | reverse complement strand
GTAGGCAATGGTTTTGTAACAAGAATCTGTCCCTCTAAGCAGAAGCCTCTACCTAGTGCAGTCAGATCACTCAAAGCAGCAGTATGTGAAATCTCAAAATACTCCCACAATCTGATCTTGGTGTACGATCCTACAATCTGATCGTTGTGTACGAACGTACGATCGTTTAGTTAGACAGAGTTTAATCTGCAATCTCCAACTCTAAGCAGCAGTATTTGAAATCTCAAATTCCCCCAACAATCTCATCGTTGAGCACGATCGTAGCGATCGTTGTTTTAAGCAGAGTTTGATCTGCAACTCAAAGCAGCGGTATTTGAAATCTCTAATTTCTGCTATCTGTCCTCAGAGCAACAGCACAGACAGCAGTAGTAAAGTAATCTATCTCAGGATGCAGGATCAGGTCTTAAAATGTCTCTAATCTTTTCCTCACGCTTTCAGCTTCCTTTCCCTACACTAACCCAAGGGGCATGTGACTGCAGCACTGTGACTCCAGCTTATAAAGAGGCTGGGTCACATGATGAACTGGCCAATCACAGCCATGCCATTAGTAGGCAAGGCTGTGATGGCTTCTAAGGGCAAACCAGTGAAACGCTTGTTGATTGGCTGCCCTGCAGCTTCTCAACACGTGGAGTAAAATAGCAGAACCCCGGACCGAACCCGAACGATTTTTGAAATGTCCGGGTCTGGGTCCATGCCCCGGACTTCCGAAAGTTCGGTACGGTCCCGAACGTTACAGTCCGGGTTCGCTCAACACTAGTAACAACCTATCAGCTCCCTTTGATCAAATACAAATCTACGCCGACTTGTCACAATACACACTTCATATGAGAAGGCATCTCAAACCCATTGCTAAAGCTTTAAACAACCACAAAATTGTTTACAAGTGGCGCTACCCAGCCACTCTGCTGATTAATCAAAACGCCGCAACGCATACAGTTAACCACTTACATGAAGGCCTCAAACCTTATCTGTACCATTAACTCAAACAAATTCACCTTGGCATCTAAACCAAAGACAGATCTCGTTCCATAACAAGACTCTCAAGAAAATAAAACAGATCCAACAAGGTCACCTGCTTATATGCAGAGACTTCAACCTAGTCCCAGATCACACGCTCGACTCCACATCCAAACCTAAGAGGTTCTCGCCATCGCTAAACCCGCATCTGTAAACCAATGATCTATATGACGCGTGGCGCTGTGGCCATGCAGAAGAAAAAGATTTTACATACTTATCCTCAAGACACAGCTCTTACTCAAGAATCGATCTGTTCGTGCTAGACAAATGGTTATTGCAAAATGTACAATCTTCTGTGATCCACACCGCCACCTGGTCCGACCACGCGCCAATTAGCATTACACTACTGAGCAAAAAAAGTTCACCCAATTCATACATATGGCGCACCAACAACTATCTACAACAAAATCCTACATACGTTAAAATCATTTCAGACCATCTAGAGAAACATTTTCTCAACAACGCAGGCTCAGTGGCGGACCCGCTGATGGTGTGGTGTGCTCATAAAGCATTTATAAGAGGGGTTCTCATCCAATTGGGCTCTAAAGCAAAAAGAGAAGACGCAGCGTTTAGACGCCTTAATGGTGAAAATTAACACTTTAGACAGCCAAAGCAAAAAAGCACCCAACCCTAAATTAACATCCAAACTCTTCAACCTCCGCCAGGAACTGCGCTCTCTGCTACTCCAATCTCATGAAAAATACTTACACAAAATGAAAGTCACTCCTTACACAATGGGCAATAAAGCCGGGAAGGCAATAGCCAGGCAAATTAAAGGTAGGCACCTAAAATCAAAAATGCAATACCTCATACGCCCAGAATCTCATAAACGACTAGTAAACCCCCAAGACATAGCTGATGCCTTTAGCACCTACTACGGCAACCTTTACAACATAAAAGATGACGCATCTACTCACCAACCCTCTACTGAGGAAATTGAGTCCTTCCTGGTACACATATCGCTCCCCAAGCTGAATGCTGAACAACTAGCAAATCTGAATAACCCCTTCCATCAAGCAGAAATCCTGCAGACCATTATGAAACTACCCAACAACAAATCTCCTGGCCCCAATGGTCTCTCAGGGGAATAGCTTCCACAAAATTCTAGCTCCCCAGCTACTCACCATCCTCAACAGCGCTGTTTCCTCCTCTCTTATCCCTACTGAAATGTTGAATGCTACTGTAATCACCCTACCAAAACCAGGGAAAGACCCGAATTCCCCAAAAAACTTTCGTCCCATTGCACTCCTCAACATAGACCTGAAAATTTAGCCAAACTACTAGCAAATAGGATAATAGACATATTACCATCCTTAATACACAAAGATCAGTCAGGTTTCACTAAAGGCAGACAACCCTCAGACGCCACTAGAAGACTAATCAACCTTATACAGTGAGCCGAACGCACTGGAGCGCCTTCTCTGCTTCTATCATTAGATGCAGAGAAGAGGTTCGATAGAGTTCACTGGAAATACCTCCACTTGGTACTCCACAAATTTGGATTTCAAGGACACATTCTTAAAGCAATTATGGCACTTTACACATCACCATCTGCCCAGGTATTCACCTCCAATATTTTATCTAAACCATTTAGCATCACAAACGGCACGAGACAGGGTTGCCCCCTTTCACCCCTGATCTTCAACCTAGTAATGGAGCCTCTTGCGGAACACATAAGAACAAACCAGCAGATCTCAAGACTCAGAATCTCCACCCAAGAACACAACATTAGTCTGTTCGCGGATGACGTGATCCTCATCCTAACGAACCCAAATTCCTCATTGGTAGCGGTACAGGACTCCCTTAATTGGATCAGTAGGGTATCTTATTATAAAGTGAATGAAACCAAATCCTCCATCCTGGGAATAGGCATTGACGCCGTAATGGGTAACTTAATACAGCAATAATACCCATATTCCTGGGCAGAAACTAGCATTCCTTACTTAGGAATCCAACTGACAAAATCCACTAAGCACCTATTTCAGGCTAATTTTATCCCATATTGTGATAAACTCCGAACAGATCTCCTCAACCTAGCAAAATTCGAGTTCTCATGGGCAGGCAAATTGGCAGCATTCAAGATGATGCATCTCCCCCAACTCCTATACCTCTTTAGGACCGTCCCAATACCTATCCCCCTAAAATACATTCGGTGCCTGCAATCTATCCTGTCCTCATTCATATGGCAGGGGAAAAGACCCCGAACAACTCACGCAAAACTAATTAAACATCAAGCAGCGGGAGGAATGGGGTATGTTGATTTCAATGACTATCATACAGCTACTATACTCACTCAATTAAAGGAATGGTTCTTACCATCCCCAGATACTCATTGGGGCACAATAGAAGCACAGTTCACCCCACAAAATGCACTAAAAAACTGGCTACTAAGCACACACTTAGGGTCCAATATCCCTTTGCTCATCTCTCCTCCTATGTCGGCCTCCTAAAAAGCCTGGAGAAGCCTAACTGAACAACCCTCCAAATGACAAGATCTTCACAGATTAAATTTTCCATTAACAGCCCTGGAAAATATCATTACTGACGCATCCTTCACCAACTGGAACAAACTGGGTATCCACTTCATAGAGGATTTATTCACTTCTAATCTGACCAAATCCTTCCAACAGCTTATGTCAGAATACTCACTCACACCCAACGACCACTATCTCTATCTACGCACCATACACTGCCTCTCTAAAATTCCCAACTGGTGGTGCGAAATTCCCTGCAAAGCGTGGCAACTCCTATCTCCCTTATCACCAAACAAACAAGGAATATCACAATTTTATGGACTACTTCAGCAAAAAACAAGCTTCACAAAAAACTATGCCATACTCAATTGGGAGACAGACTTAGGAAAAACTTACACCATAGAACAATGAACTCAGGCATGCAAAACTACATATAAAACAACAAGAAGCACTGAACTTTGGGAACTCTCCCAAAAACCACTTCTAAGATGCTACATGACACCAGACAAAATCTCACGTTTCACAGGCAAACCTTCAGAACTTTGTTGGCGCAAATGTGGCCAAAGAGGAGATATCCTCCACATATTCTGGAACTGGCCAAAATTAACCCATTACTGGCATGAGATAGAATCCCTGATCACCAAAATCTCAAAGACACACTTTACACTCTCCCCCTGCCTAGCACTTCTAAATCTAAAATCAGAAAAAATACCCCAAAGCTCCTGATACTCCACACTACAACTCTTGTTAGTAGCTAGACTTACTATTGCTAGACACTGGAAAGATCCCTGTCCTCCAAACATATTAGAGACCATAGAACTGACAAACACCTATCACACATATGAACTCCTAATGGCAGCAGTAAATGGGAAATACCAACAATTATCGACTGAATGGGACCCATGGAACTCTATGAAAATCACTACCACAACAGGCAACCATGATAGCTAGTTTACACAAAATGTCACTTCTTGGTATGGATTGGTGGGGCTCCCCCAGGAGATACAGCAAGTTCCCACAGGGGGTTTCTTGGGGAGGAAGTCTAACCAACAGTAAAACACCCAGGATCATCTCTACGACCTATGCCATTACCTCTGACTCTCACAAATGAGAACTTCGGACCCACAGAGCCATACCAGATAGGGTATCCATTCCCTAAGACAAGGGCATTATTCCATCTTCTCTCTCTAGGTCTCAACATAAGTCTCAACCAGCACAGATATTGTTGTGATCAATATCCGCTGCAATATAACTTATACTGCACAGCTCCGGTATCGGTAAACCTGCTACCCTCAATGGCATTTACCCAATAACAACGTAAAGCAAATTGAGGGGCAGTTCTCCCCCCGCCACAGCTTGATCACTTATGGGGCGGTAGGGGGGGCAGATGTCACCACAAACCACAAGCCTGACAAATGAGTTGATACCACAACTGGTCTTTTTTAGCAATATGTATATCCCACAAGGCCAAGTATGTTGCTTTGTATTTGTTGACCCTCCGTATTAACTTTGCATAAGGTATTTGTCATCATACAAGACATTATACTGTAACAATGTTTTTTTCCTTTGTATTTCTGTGAAAACTCAATAAAAAAACGATTTAATTAAAAAGATCACTAGCGAACTGGAAGCGTGGATGGACCTTCCTCTATCGCTTTTCGGAAGATGCCACCTTTACAAGATGGTCTGTTTTAGACAAGTATTGTATCCAATGCAAACTATCCCATCACTTATCAAACATAAAGATATTCAAAAGATCAACAAATCCCTGTCAGCCTTCCTTTGGACCAATAATCCAAGGGAAGGGCTGCTCCAGGATGTACCGGGTGAGCTTAATGAAGCACTTGAGTGGGGTGCTCACCCTATCATTGCAGCAGCATAGTTCATGGAGAAAACCATGATGGTTGTGACAAAGCACGTTTATCATGTGAAACGCATCGTCTTTCCTGTGCCTTTGTAAGTTGTTTTTATGACCTCCTATTAATACATTTTCATTGCATTAAGTTTGGGTGTGCAGCTGTTTCTCCTTTTTCTTCATGAGCCTTCCTTTGGAAGCGCAAAAGGCCACATATTGCTCTGGTGAAATTATATTTCCCGAGGAGCGAGGGAGGGGTAGGCCTACCCTTTATTAGACTGTATAATTTGTCTTGGGGGGAGACAGGAGCGCCAGACCTAAGTGCAGTATGCCATCAGAGAATTTATTAAAAGCAAGCTAAATGCATACTCACAGGTGTGAATAAAAACAAGCACATCATAAGAAGTCCGGGCCCAGGGCTGTGTCACTTGTTCCAGGGCTGTGGTCTTGCTGGGGGTGTGTATGCAGAAGAGCAGATGGAGGCTGTGCTGTGGTGGAACGCACTGGGAGCAGGAAGTGACATTGGTGCTGTATCAGGCCAATGGGATGATGCGTTTCAATGCACTCTGCATTTTCCTCAGATTCTGCTCCACTCAGGAGCAAGGGGGACTGTTATAGGCTGCCTGGGGGGTGGGATCTAATCCTCACCGAGTGTTCCACCACAGCACAGCCTCCATCTGCTCATCGGCATACGCACCCCCAGCAAGACCACAGCCCTGGAACAAATGACACGGCCCTGGGCCCGGACTTCTTATGATGCGCTTGTTTTTATTCACACCTATGAGTATGCATTTAGCTTGCTTTTAATAAATTCTCTGATGGCATACTGCACTTAGGTCTGGAGCTCCTGTCTCCCCCCCTTCTCCTATTCCTACAGAGTTGCTTCTGCTCTTCAGGCAGCTGCCCCTAGGTGCAGACCCATCCCACTGGAGTCACATCCTTTCACATGGACTTTTAGCTCTGATTTATGGATGTACATGGGCTCTTGATATGGACTAACTTATCATTGTTTTTATCTCTGGTTTTATGTTATACATTCCTTTGCATCTTTTATGTACTCCCTACCTTATTGACAGCTTACAGGCACTTAAGGGTTCCCCAGTGTTCTTTTAACGCCATTCTCATCCCTTATTGTATAACTTGTCTTGTCTACTCCACCTAGGCCTTGACTGGCTCACTCAGAGCTCAAAGTTCACTAATTTTGAGATAGAGACAGCAATGATCTCTCCTTACAATCTACCCTTCACAGCAATCTAAGACCCTTACCACACAACCTTCGGAATAACCTCCTGATAAGAGATACACTTATTGCCTGGAGAGAAATTAGGAAGAAGCTAGGAGTCTCCCCGAATATCTCAGCCCACCTCCCAATTCGGGGAAATCCCATGCTACTAGCCACTATCCATCATGCAGCTTTCCAACTTTGGGAACACAAAGGTCTGATGAGGATATCCTCCCTGTGTGACATACAGAGCGGGCATCTTAAATCTCATCAAAACATACTTGCAGTCTTTAACCTTTCCAGACCAGCATCATTTTCATCTCATGCAAATGTCAAGCTATGTGACTAGAATATGCCCAAAACCCCACCTGAGATTCAAGCATTCGCTTATTGACAAGCTACTCGAGTCGGCAATATATCCACTTTGGTGATCTACAACCCTCTTCTACTGTTTTTTTCTAAATCACTGGAGCACACAGCCGCCAAAGCATGGAGCAAGGAGATTCAAGGACATAACCTTTCCCATGTTCTCCAAAGCTGCTATAACAAAACTCTTAGTATTATAACCAATGTATCCTGGAGAGAAACCCAATTTAAATTCCTCCACAGAGTGTACATACCTCACTACACCCCAGAGAACTCAAGGGAAGAAAAGATATGCCCCTGGTGCAAGTCAGCCAGACCAACTCTTTTCCATTGCTTCTGGGCATGCCCACAGATAGTTTCATTCTGGGGCCTAATCCAATCATACATACAAACTTTTGTACTACCATATGGTACTTTTATCCATTCCCAAGTGTTTTACTTTACGCGATGGCAGATGCTCCACTCCAATTACCAGGCAGTGTTCTGCAGTTTTAAATGAACAAACGCATATATGTTTGCAATATATTTTTTACTAATTTATGTTGTGATGGAATTATTTTGTTTATGCTGTATGGTACTTACCTTGCCTTCCAGGACCTTGGAGGGTCAATAAACAATTATGTTTGCACAATGCACATTGGTCAGTGTCCTTATATATCCTCATTGAAAACCTCCTTCTCCTTTCACATACATACAAACTGTGACTCAATTAGCCATCCCATCAGATCCTAACTACAGTTGAGCGAACCCAAACTGTAAAGTTTGGGTCCATACCGAACTTTGGTGTGTCCGTGACCCGGATCCGAACTCGGACATTTGAAAAAAGTTTGGGTTCGGGTTCTGGGTTCGGGTATTTGATCACGCATGTTGAATAGCTGCAACAAGCATTTCACTGGTTTGCCCTTAGGAGCCATCACAGCCATGCCTACTAATGGCATGGCTGTGATTGGCCAGTGCATCATGTGACCCAGCCTCCGTATAAGCTGGAGTCACGTAGTGCTGCATGTCACATGCTCTAGGGAATTTTAGAACAATAATATGGCTCTCTATGCAGCTGGAAGAACAGTAATATGGCTCTATGCGGCTGCAATAGACTTTTCCCATACACTTTGGAGATGATATTAAACAGTAATATGGCTCTATGCGGCTGCAATAGACTTTTCCCATACACTTTGGAGATGACTTTAGAACAGTAATATGGCTCTATGCGGCTGCAATAGACTTTTCCCATACACTTTGGAGATGATTTTAGAACAATAATCTTTCCCTTAAAGCAACAGCTGGAACCTTTCCCTGTACAACTTGATGATGATTTTAGAACAATAATCTTTCCCTTAAAGCAACAGACTCTACCTAGTCCAGTCAGATCGTTCTGTGCAGCAGGATGAGGTCTGCAATCTGTCCCTCAAAGCGGCAGTACTAGTATCTCTCCCTAGTCCACAATCAGATCGTTCAATAATGCAGGATGAGATGTTCTGCAATCTGTCCCTCACAGAGCCAGCAGCATCCTCTCCCTAAACTATCCTGAGAACATATGACATGCAGCACAGTGACTCCAGCCCCATATAGAGGCTGGGTCACATGGTGCACTGGCCAATCACAGCCATGCCATTAGTAGTCATGCTTGGGATAAACATAAATCTATAGTCAGACAACAAGGTTAATGTAAAAAAAAAATATATTACCTACTTATACGTTTTTTTATATGTTTGAGTTTTTTTATGCGAGATTCTTCATTGTATTTTCATATTGTGAAACTCAATAAAAACCTTTGAAAAGAAAAAAATATATATATAAAAATAAATAAATAAATAAAAAATAAATAAAAAAAATAATTAATAATTAAAAAGGGGCAGACTCGATGGACTACTCAGTCTTTTTCTGCCGTCACTTTTCTATGTTTCTATGTTTCTATGTTTCATGGCTGTGATGGCTTCTAAGGGAAAACCAGTGAAACACTTTTAATTGGCTGCCCTTGGCAGCTGTTCAACACATGGTATAAAATACCAGAACCCCGGACCCGAACCCAGACTTTTTTTGAAAACCCAAAGTTCGGTACGGACCCGAACTTTACAGTCCGGGTTCGATCAACTCTAGTCAGGTTCCTGCTGTAAGGGACAAATTATTGTTCTAAAATCATCGCCTACTCCTATAGGGTCAGGTTCCTGCTGTTGCTGTAAGGTACAGATTATTGTTCTAATATCATTGCCTACTCCTATAGGGTCAGGTTCCTGCTGTTGCTGTAAGGGACAGATTATTGTTCTAAAATCATCGCCTACTCCTATAGGGTCAGGTTCCTGCTGTTGCTGTAAGGGACAGATTATTGTTCTAAAATCATCACCTACACTGCCACGGTCACGGCCTAGTCAACCTCTAGGCTCCTACTCCTCATCCACCCCCCCTTCCCATTTTTATTTTTTTTATTTGATTTTAAGTTATTTTCCCTATCCCCATTTTTTCGTAGGGCACTTGTCCTACTCTTACCCCCATTTTACTTCCTTTTGCAGCCCTCTAGCACTTGCCAGGACTTTTTTACAGCCATTTTTGTGCCGAAAAGTTTGGGTCCCCATTGACTTCAATGGGGTTTGGGGTCAACTTTGGGTCAAGTTCGGTACTGAACCCGAACTTTTTCGCGAAATTCGGCCGGACCCGCCGAACCCGAACATCCAGGTGTTCGCTCAGCTCTAATCCTAACCTTATGCTGTTTGGAGTCGAACAAACCACATCAACCCCAACAAATCCACTTCGTACCCGTATATATCTCCTTACAGCACGCAGAATTATCTTGAAACACTGGATTCTAACTTATCCACCCACCGTCACTGCAGTCAAGAGGGAAATGAAAATTCTATTATACAGGGAACTACTGGAGCTCTGGTCACACAAGCAAAACTCAGAGAAGTGCTTCATCCAACGATGGCAAGCTTTTCTAAAAGCAACCTTTTCTAACAATGAATTAGAGTCTCTCTGCACCCCATACCTATTCGAGCTATGGCAATGTGCCCACCAAGACAATGTCTTCGGGGCAAATACACAGGAAGCCCATACACTTCCCTCCATCACTATCTCAAGGCTGGATAACAATAACCAGGGAAAAGCAACTTGATGACTCCTGCAACCCCCCCATATTAGCCTGACACCATAGATGGTAAACTTGGACTTGTCCTACTAGGTTGTTATTACCACAATAATTATTTGCATTGTTTTATACTAGCTATCTGATTGTTTAGTTTAAATATCTTTAGCCTGATTTAGATTTTCTCTCTCTAGGACGCTGACTTGAATGCCATCTCCCCTCCCTCCTAAGGGATAGGGAGGAGGGGAGGGCATGAAACGGTCTCTTTCTCCATCTGAGCTTCTGTCATACTACTCCCCAGGGTAAGATACGCACTGTACTCTATATATACCCCCCCACCCCTGCGCCCTGCCCCCCTTCCATCTTCCCCCCACCTCCTCTTCTCTTCCTCCCTCCTCCCTCTCTTCTTCTTCTTTTCTTTTCCTCCCTACCCCCTCCTTTCCTACTGATCATACAAGTTGACTGTCAATATAAGCTTTGTCATGTATGGCCATGCGATGTAACGGTCAATGGTTTGTCAATTGCTCTTAAACTCAAATAAAATATGTTATAGAAAAAAAGAAACTCTACTATAACAGCAATCTTCTGGACTGAGGTAGGAAAATTAATATCTCAGGGGTCAGTTGACATACCAGACTTTAATCTGCCATTCATGCCTTGAATTTTGTCTGTTTCATGCTTAACCAGCCAAAATTCAAGCATTGGGTAGACCACTTGGTACCAGGAGGAGGAGACAGGTGCAACATTGATGACCGTATAATTACTGCATCCAATCAGATGCAACCATTGTTGGGGTATTTAGGCTGGCATGTGTGACAGCCACCTTGGAAGATTTCTCTCATTTATGTCCACAGCAGAATCATAAAATACCATCACAAAAGTCTGATAAAATATCTTCTGCTTTAGGCTCATTCCTAAGGTACTGACATTGAAATGCAAGAATTGAGGCTGGGTTCGCACTAATGTGACGCTAGACACCGCATTGCTGTGCACATCACATGTGATGTCTGTGCGATGCAAATTCAGCTATACAGTTTGTATATTGCATTGCATTTGCACCAAAATGGTGCAGGACCCTTTTTTTTTGGTCCACACTGGAATCTGATCGCATGGGTGTTGGGTGCATGGATTTGGGGGTGTCATTAACTTTATATTGACACCTGCAGCAGTTTGCAGAGAGCAGTGTGAACTGCCTGCAAGTCAGATGCGATGCAGGAACCTGCACAGGAATCACAGTGGTTCCTGCATCGTACCAGTGTGAACCCCATAATGTAGGTTATCTGTGGGTAGCTTCACATTGTATATGGAGAAAAAAAACTATACTGCTATGCATATTGTTGAGATTTAGCAAAAAAAAAAACCATTTTAATAATAAAAATAAATAAAACCAGAATGCAGCGCTAAAAAATACACAGTCCATATGATAGTCCAATGAAAGTTCGCAGAGAAAGGAGGAACTCCTCACACCAGTCAGTGTTCGTAAAGCTGGAGGAATCACACCACACCACAGTGCCTTGCAAGTCTCCTTACCAGACAGAAATCAAACACCACCCAGCATGCTATATGTACACGATACCGGCTTTTATTCAAGTGTTTTTTTGTAAGTAGTACCTGTAATAAATTGCAGTTTTATACCTGGTGGGCTTCACTATTGTCCCTTCCTTTCCTTGTCCCTGTCTATGACATGGTGTGTAATGAGGCATGGTGAAGAGGCTACCTACATTAGTGAAAGCTGTCAGGATTTTCTGTAGAGGCTGACTGAGAGGGGTTCTGGCCAGAATGTCTATGTGGTGATTACCTGATAGTCATCTGAAGCTCAGCAGGAGGACGAACAGGGCTCATATGCATTCATGCTGCTGTTTGATTTCTGTCTGGTAAGGAGACTTGCAAGGCACTGTGGTGTAGTGTGATTCCTCCAGCTTTACAAACACAGACTGGTGTGGGGATTTTCTCCTTTCTCTGTGAACTTTCATTGGACTATCATATGGACTGTGTATTTTTTAGTGCTGCATTCCGGGTTTTATATGTTTTTATATTGTTGATCAAGCAATTTTTGACAGCTGCTGAACATGTTTCTTTACTACCACAGATTTAACCTATATGTTTGTTTTTCAATAATAAAAACAAGACTTAAATATACTTAATAAATTAAAACAAAAATCAACATAATCAAAATTAACAGGTAACACTGTGTGTTTTTGGAGAACTTTACCTGCCTTAAAGTGGAAGCACACTGCACTGAGCACCACAAACCAAAAACTTAGCTGATAAAACCCCTTCTCCCCACCTGAAAACTCCTGGGATGTATGACATAATTCGCCTAAGCCTGGAAAATTAGACGCAATTGAAGAAATGCAAAAAAAATAAAAATAAAACAAGTTAATATGATATATCCTTATCTATTTACTAGTGCTAACAGTATAAGGATTACAAATGGTCAATGTTGAATGCAAGAGTGCAGTTCTGCTTTAAATCTTTGCAGAAGATTATTTAACACCATTTATTGGTTCCACCACAATCTGTGCTTGGATCATTATTTAAACATGATAGTCTTTCTATACAAAATAAAAGCATCAGCATTTGTACAAATTCAGCAGAACAGAGAAAAAAAATCAATGAAATTGCTTTCACTGTTGCTAATACTAAAAAGAAAGTAACACATTCAAACAGGAAGATATAATAACACACACTCCACTCTATAATGATACTTCACTTATTTTGTAGCCAGTATAACAAGACTTTATCCTTTATCTTTTCCAGAAAAAGGATAATATGGATGCTGAGAAGACCACCGGGGTATACATAATTAATCTCCATACACCCGCTATTCTTAAGTGAAACTACAGTTTTGTTAAGAAAAAAATAAAAAGCAGTTCCATCTGGACAAAATATAAAATGTGCAAGGATGTTAAATAAACTTTGTTGTAGATTCCAATCTTTGTTGGTTTGCAAGAAAGTGATGTTTGCCTTATCACACTTTCCTAAACTGACTGGGGATAGGAGTATCTGTCTAACAAAACCTGTGCAGTGTAGGTATTGCAATAAGAAAAGTAGCATTATTTGAAACTCCTATACAATCTTAAAGAACCTCTCAGTAAGTAACACATCTACTGTAAGTGTGTTTTCAAAAGTAACTAGTGTAAGTATCTGAATTTGACTTATTATTAGTCTGAGTCTCCTGCCACCTTTCGTTCAGCAGGTAAGCAGGTCCCTTATCTATATTTCACCTAAGTATTACTAAATTTATAAATAAGAACAAATATAAAATGAATGGCTAAAAATGATAACAAATGTGAAAAAAATGTTTCCCTATGGCATAACCTCTGGAATCGTAGGGAAACCTAATGGATTTTTACCTTGAATTGTCTGGTGCCTGGGGGTTTGAACGAGGAGAAGTCAACGCAATTCTCTGATACTTAGAATGATCAATTTTCAGCTAACAGTAACTTTCCTATTTTCCATTATTTTCTTTTTCCTCCCCTCCTATCACCCTTTTTTTAAGGGTGGAATGATTGCTATGTATACCAAATGCTTTCATTATTTGTGCTTGGGGCTCCCCCCAGTGGACAAAAAGGGTACAGTCTTTTTCACACATGAAGAACAAAGAATTTATGTTAGTGGTACTCACGGTTGCAAATTGATTTTCAGACATCAGTAGCTGAGGGGGCTCCCAATTTTGTTTTTTACCATGGAGAAAGTTATCAAAGAGAGGGCCATAAGTGTTTCGGGGGAACAGGGTAGTCTGAGGTGTAGGTATAATGTGGATCCCAATTCTTCTGAGAGTAACTCTGAGTATGGAATTTTACATACAGTTTCAATTTTATGTGGTACTTTGGAGAGATTTTAAAGGCAACTGGTGCTGACTTAATTAGTTAACAAAAGAGTTAACAGTAATGATAAAAAAAACAAAAATAGACATAACTGTAACAATTTATAACTATTGAAGGGCACTTAGTACCTGGATGCAGCTTGCTGCTGCTTAGGTTCATTAGGGGTTAAGTCCATGTCTGAGAGGGGTCTCAGTTTCCTCAAGAACATGAGGGTTTTTTATGCTTTAATATCCAGGTTCAGGTATGGTTTCTGGAGTTTTTAGCTGTGACTACTTTCCAGTCAGGTTCAACTGGTGGAACGCTGTGTGTTATAGTAGGGAGGTCAATTGGCTCTGGGATGATTTGCCATTTCTTGAGCAATGCTAAGCCTTTCTCCAGAGAATCTACTACATGTGCAGATCCTTCCCTTGTTATCGTTATCTTTGTGGGAAATCCTAATTTATAGCCAATGTTGTGATTTCTTGGCCTTGGTGATGGTAGTAAGGCTTTTACTCTTTTGTAGTGTGTACTGTGACAAGTCTGCAAAAAATTGAAGTTTCTGATATTGTAGAGGGATATTCTCTCCTTTGCGTATTGCTGTCATTAGCTTTTCTTTGATATGATAAAAATGCAGGCGCAGTATCACATCTCCGAGAGTTTGCTCAGACAGATATGGGTAAGCGGTGTATTCTGTCTATAATGAGATCTGGTTATATTCCCTTGAAGAGGGCAGTAGCATAGACCCACATATTTCCCTGTTGGACAGTTTCTGGAATCCCCCTAATTTTTAGATTATTCCTTCTGCTTCTGTCCTCCATATCTACCATTTTAGCTTTTAGGATCTCCATCTCCCTTTCTTTCCCTTTATGTGCATCTACTAGATCATTGATGGTTGATGCAAACTCCCCACTCTTAGATTCTACATGATCCACCCTGTATTCAACAGCCTAAATTTCCTTATTGAATCTCTGCACGCAGGTGACCATGTCTGCCTGCAAAGAGCTTCTCAGGGATAGTAACATGTCTTTTAGCACTCAGTCGAGCACTGGTGCATTAGTGATAGGAAATTCCTCAATTGAATCTGGGAGTTCTCTTGTGTCCTCTCCAGAGACAGTGTATGTGCTGGCTGTGGGGCTGCATCCACTGCCATCTGGCCTGAATTTTGCTTTAGCAGGGCTGGTAGTTTGTGGTGTGGGAGGGTAGGATTGTGGGCTGCCTAGAGAGACATTATTTTTAGCTTTGGGCCAAATTTAGATGGCTGAGAAGTGTGGTTGTGTGCAGGGGTGAAAGACGAACCGGCTCCATCTTTCCTACCTCTGTTCTGCTGCTGTGTGAAGAACACAGTTCATTTTTGTGGCTTCCTTGTGCCTCTTCGATATTATCTCCGGGTTGTGACAGGGTGGATTGCCTGGGCAGAGTGGATGGAAGTGCCCCTGGATGTCTGCTGGGTGCCGCTGAATGTCCCTGGTTCTCAGAGGTTCCTACTCAAGCTGCTATCACAGTCCGTGGCCGGCCACGCCCCCCCCTTTAGTGTAATTATTCATGTAATGATCATAATAGGTTATTTTATTTGATGTTACATTTTATATAGTTATTAATCAATTTTTTTACCATTTATTATATAATACTATCATAGATGTGTTACTATGCAGCTGTTCACTCGGATCAGATGACATTTTTATTATTTTTAAGGATTTTCTGTAATCATGCTCATTTTCCTTTATTCTATTTTAGATACTTTTAGGTATCTACATCCACCCTGAGTGCAGCTCGCAAGATACTTTTATTTAAATGTATCTGAATAAAGTATTACTTGTTTTTACTATCACACTGACCAGGCACCCTCTTTCTGCTGTTTTTGTTTGTGTCTGAGGGAATTCCTATTTCCTGCTGAGGAGCTGCCAGTGACTGTGTATGCAATTCCCATCCACCTGTGGATCCATCCATCCAATCCATCCTGCGGACTTCTCCTTAATATTCCTTACTACTATGGACTATATGGAGTAATTCTTAACTAATTCGTTTTGACTATATCTTGTTCTTTTGACCCTTATGGTCCACTTTATAGCTGCCAGTGAGTGCTGACTCACACACTACCAGCCAGTTCTGTGTGATAAATTGTTTGTGTCCATGTTTTTTAGGATGGGTTTCCTGGCAGGCCGAAGACAAAGATGTATCAACTGTGGAATACTGTGGCCTGGTTTGCCTGGGTTAGTGTGCTTGGCCACATTGTGGCCTTTGTATAATTGGTATAAACACATTGGTATAAACAGAATACATTCTTTATGAATCAACTTAAGTTGCATCTTTCTCCAAATTTCATTGGTGATATATTTACAAACTTTCATAAAACCTTCCAGTATCTTATTTCCCAAGTCATCATCGGAGAAGCCCTTGTGCCATTTCCCAAAGAGAGCTTCAAGTGTGGTGTTGTTCACAGATTGCAGTGATTTGTAAGTATCCAAGATGGAGTATGTTTGTTGAGTAAGTAAACAATCGATCATGGAGAGTCAGAATATTTAGGAAGCATCCCTGGAGCAGGAGGAAATGTAGGAAATCACCCGATGGTAATAGAGAAGGCTTGTTGGATGAAGATGGTATTCTGTTGCCAGTTTCCTGAAGGGTTTGGTTGTCATAGTGTTCATTAGTGTTCTGTGAACGGTTCAGGCCGAGCAAAAGTTCAAGGTGGACATTGCCTGTTTACCCATTCAGCAAACACACAAATTTGTGGGGCTGCATGCTGCACAGTGCATTCTAGACCCTGCTTGGGAAAGCTTTGCACAATCAGGGCACAGTGAAAGCTACTTGTTAAGGAGCAGAATCGGGAAGCCGGCCGCTGCATCCCTAACAACCGATGAGTCATCAGCTGTCAGTGGGCTTCCCTGCTGACAGCTGAATTAAAAAAACTAAACATTGCCGGCAATAAAAAAGTGAAAAAAATGGTGTCTATACAAGGCCCTTTGGGTCTGGTATGGATTTTGAGGGGAACCCCCCAAAATCCATAGCAGACTCTTATTTGAGCATGCAGCCTGGCAGGCCAGGAAAGGGGGGGGGGGACTGGCGAGCGCTCCCCCTCCTGAACCATACCAGGCCACATAACCTTAACATGAGGGGTGCTTTGGGGCAGGGGGTCCTTCTTGAAAGTGGATCTTCCCACCAGACTTGCCACCACTTCACTGGCATCAACAAATGATCAGCCTCTTTCACATAATAAACAGGAACAGTCTTACCATTCCAGGCGGCAGGTGTCTGAAACTTGGGGACTTCATCCCTCCTTGATTGTGCTCTCACAGGAAAATGCCCCCACCTAGTTGCAGGGCAATATTGCAGGTCAAACACATTTCCTGTTGCCAGTGGTAACAGCAGACACTTTTCCACAAACATTTCCACTGTAGCTCCTCCTTGTAGAACTTTCCCAGCACTCTCTTGACTGGATTGTGGCTTTGTAGTTGTCATAATCATCTCGGTTATGCACCATCCACCTGTATACTTCTTGGTACTCCTCTGTAAGAAGAGCTTGCACCAATTCAACCCATGGTTTCTGGGCCATGCTTTAAATTAAGCCATGTTTTCAAATTCTTCCAGATAGTCTTCAACGTGATCATCAGTTACCATAGGTTGTAAAAAATTAGATACACAAATCCATCCTTCGTTGCCATGAACAACAGACTCTTGGTCATCCCAGCCGTCTTTGTGGGAACAGTGAGCTACCTCTTCATAGCTGCCCCACCATCCAGATGACACTTTGTCCCTTGTTACCATGGGAGACCGCACTCTCCCTGTAGAACTTTCCCCTTTCACCACCCCATCTCTGCAGTCAGCAACACACAGTTCCTTTTGAAAATGTTTTTGCTGCACTGTCTCTATAAGGCTGAGGGACAGTATACATCTCTTTGCTCACAAAGCAATAGAAATACAGACAGTCTCTGGTATTCACAGTTTCTAGCATGCAAGGATCTGGACCAGCGCCATCCGTGCTCAAAGCATTTTCCTCCACCAATTGTAAATATGCGGGTTGATTAGATTCAAGTGGTGCATTCGATTTTTAGAAATGTGCCACTCCAGACTGCATTTTTAAGAGAACGGCAGCCCACTTTTATTAAAAGGAACGGAAAAGTTCAAAATAAACACAGTAGCTTCCCTTGCATTTCAGTCCTCATTCAAAAATAAACAATATTCAGCTCTCCTGGCTAACAAACTACATTCAGCCCTCCTGACTAAGAAGTGCAGCTTTCCTGCTTAGGCCTTATGCTTTAGGCTTTGGTCTATCTCCCACAGACCAGACACTCAGTGCTGTCAGCAAGTAGCCTTGTGCTACACTGGCTCCCAACTATCTCCTAGGTGAAGCCCTCCCGACCTCCTAGGTCAGACCTACTGTCTGCTGGGCAGATCTGTCTCCGAGTGTGAGCCCAGAACCTAGGTTTGGTCATTACTTAAAGCCTAGAACACAGCTGACCAATTAGTGAACCGGCTATTTCCTAGACCTGGACCCTGGCAGGGTACCGCCCTGCTACAAAGGATAGAAGACTGGGTAGCAAAGTTTTGTTGGTAGCCTGCTGTATAATCATCTGGACCTGGGGCTTTCTGCTTTGCTAATGATTTAATTGTGATGAATATTTCATCAGAGGATATAGGTGCATTAAGATTGTCAAGTTGCGACTCTATGAGATTAGGAAGTGTTAAGCTGTCTAAAAATTAATGGGTGGCTTCCTGATCTATAGAGTCTTCAGAGTATAGGGTAGTGTAATAGGCTTCCAGAGTTTGATTAATCTCCTCGAAGGACTCTGTAAGTTGGCCAGCTTTGTTTCTTAGAGCCAATATATGGGTAGGTTTATATGGGCCTCTGGTAAGTCTAGGCAGCAGCTTGCCTGACTTGTTGTCACATTTATGTAATTGTACTTCCAAGTATACAAGGAAAGGCAGGGGCTCCCCAACCCATACCTTGAATGTGAACAACAGAAGAAAGAGGGGTATGGACTATTATGACACCATGAAATAGTAAATGCGTACAGTATGAAAGATTAAAATACATAAAGGTTTTTATTTATAGATAAAAGATAGGTCTATAACCAACAGACAATATACATGTTTCCTAAACATTTAAAATTTACAACAGAATTGATAACACCATCCTACCCATTAATCCCTCCATATATACATAGAGAGGGAGATGATGGATTTGGTGGTATCAAAGTGTAGATACTGTGTAGTCGCTACATGTTTCGCGGGTAACCGCTTCATCAGGAGGAGTATCTACAGTGATTGAAGACATAATATTAATGCACAAACTATGCATGACATTATACCAACTCTCATGCGTGTTACAACATGATGTCATGCATAGTTTGTGCATTAATATTATGTCTTCAATCACTGTAGATACTCCTCCTGATGAAGCGGTTACCCGCAAAACATGTAGAGGCTAAACAGTATCTACACTTTGATACCACCGAATCCATCATCTCCCTCTCTATGTATATATGGGGGGATTAATGGGCAGGATGGTGTTATCAATTCTGTTGTAAATTTTAAATGTATATGAAACATGTATATTGTCTGTTGGTTATAGACCTATCTTTTATCTATAAATAAAAACCTTTATGCATTTTAATCTTTCATACTGTACGCATTTACTATTTCATGGTGTCGTAATAGTCCAGCCCCCTCTTTCTTCTGTTGTTCACATTCAAGGTATGGGTTGGGGAGCCCCTGCCTTTCCTTGTAAATTGTTATTTGGATGAGACACCCTAACTATCTAACATTTTGTAAAGCCTGTTGAGGTCTTCAGCTTGTACTTCCAAGTATGATCATTTTATGTTTTCTTATGTTCCACCCAGAGGTCAAATTGACGCTTGGCTTTGTGCCAAGTTTTCTTGTGCTCCTGAGAATCAGAGCTGGCCAAATTATGTTATGCCCGGTGAAGACTTTCACTGGCCTGCCTGTAATTGTGTAATGAGGCTTTTTTAAAAGAGGATGTACAGTATGCCACAAAAGTGAGTACACCCCTCACATTTTTGCAAATATTTTATTATATTTTATTTTCAGGTGACAACACTGAAGAAATGACACTTTCCTACAATGTAAAATAGTGAGTGTACAGTGTAAATTTGCTGTCCCCTCAAAATAACACAACACACAGCCATTAATGTCTAAACCGCTGTCAACTAAAGTGAGTATACCCCTAAGTGAAAATGTCCAAATTGGGTCCAAAGTGTCAAGATTTTGTGTGGCCACCACTTCCCTAACCCTCTTGGGCATGAAGTTCACCAGAGCTTCACAGGTTGCCACTGGAGCCCTCTTCCACTCCTCCATGACGGTATCATGGAGCTGATGGATGTTAGAGACCTTGCGCTTCTCCTACTTTCATTTGAGGATGCCCTACAGATGCTCAATAGGGTTTAGGTCTGAAGACATGCTTGGCCAGTCCATCACCTTTACCCTCAGCTTCTTTAGCAAGGCAATCATTGTCTTGGAGTTGTGTTTAGGGTCATTATCATGTTGGAATACTGCCCTGCGGCCCAGTCTCTGAAGGGATGGGTTCATGTTGTTTTTTTTTTTTCTTCCACATCAGAAGAGCACCATCATGAGACTAATCAGTTTGAGGATCATTAACTGTCTCCAACAGAGTCTTTCATCATTGTGGTATTTATATATATGTTTATATTATACAATTCTCCAATGGAAAAAAAAAAAAGAAATAGAAATATCTTCACTACAAAAGTACAAAGTACAAAAGTACAAAAGATTGCTTATCTCCCATCCCCTCCCGGGTAGCACCCTATTGTTCAACCCATAGAAATTCTATCCAGTTATAACCGTTATCACTGTTGTTATCAGCTGTTTTCCCATGGTCATCTCCCCTTGTCCACCCTGAGCAAATTACATGCTACCCTATCCAGCCCTTTTACCCCCCCAAAAAAAAGCACAATAATTGTCTCCTCTCTCTCTTCTCTCCTCCTCGCCCCCTCTCCCGGCCCAAACCCCCAGCGTCCCATCACCTGCCCTCCTTACCTCACCACATCACCTCTCTCTATGTAGCGGATGAATGGGCTCCAGGTAGTAACATACAGATCCGCCTGTTCCTTCCCCAATAGTATTAACTCTTCCATTTCCTGAATCTCGGATATCTTCTATAACCATTGGGATTTGGTCAGCGCCACTTCCCTTTTCCAAAGTGCCAGAATACATGCTTTTCGGCTATTAATAAATGTATATTTTATACTTTTTGCTAGATAAAGGCGTGTCATGTAGTAGGTATGCCGCCGGCTTCATCAAAAGAGATATCCCTGTCAATTACTCTACCACCTCGTTTACCATCTCCCAGAACCCTTTTAATTTCCTGCAGTCACAGAATATATGTATTAGGGTGCCTTCCGATTCTTGGCAATGCCAACATCTATCCATGGTCTGCAGAAATTTCTTATGTAGAACTGCAGGCGTCTGATACCACCTTGTGAGAAGTTTGTACCCCCCCCCCCCGATATCTACTAGCTACAGAGGCTTTATGTGCAAACAATAGAATTCTATTTTTTTGCCTTTGCGTGAATTTGGTATTCAAATCTATTTCCCACTGGGCAAGAAATGGAAGATTTAGTGGGGCTGTGGCCGCTATGAACAATGCATACAGAAACGAGAGTAGATGTCTCGCTGGTTCCCCCGAAATACAAGCTTGTTCAAATGTTGTCAGGGCTCTCAGTTCCGTATCTGCCCCACTGACTTTTTTAATAAAGGTGCTTAGCTGGGCGCAGTGGAGAAAATCGAATCTGTCCTGAAACTCTCTTCTACAGCTGGAATTCGTCAGAGGTCTGTTGTCTTGGCTAAAATGTATAAGGTGAGAGAAGCCCTGTCTCCTCAAGGAATCAAACTGACTGTCTTTGATGCCTGCCTGGAACGTTGGGTTACCTATAATTGGGATAAGGGAGCTAGGCGAGGGAGACAAATTTGCGTATTTAAAGAGTGGGCTAACCACTTTAAGTGTCGCCCCTACCAAAGGGTGATGCCTCCCTGCGTTTGGTGTATCCTCCTTATTCAGCCACGGCAGACCTGACAATGGGAGGTCTACTGTTGTTTCTTCTAACTGAGCCCATTGTTTTTGGTTTTTAATGTGAGCGCACCATTCCATTACTCTGGTTAGATGAACTGCCTCATAATATTTTATTAGATCGGGGAAACCAATCCCTCCTTTTGGTTTTGGAAGTGTCAGGATAGCCCTGCTCACCTGCGCTGGCTTACCAGCCCAGATAAATTTAAAAAGTCTTACCCGTAAGTCCTTTAAAGAACTCACTGGTAAGCTTATTGGCAAAGATTGCAAAAGATAAATCAGGCGAAGCATTATATTCATCTTAACCACATTTGTCCGACCAAACCAGGTGAGAATCTCTTTATCCCATTTAATAAGGTCAGTCTTGAATTAATCAAGGAGTGGGGCGAAGTTGAGTTTGAAAATTTTACTCATCTTTATAGAGATTTTAGTTCCTAAGTACTGGATATGAGAGTTTGACCATTTACAGCAACAAATCTCGCTTATTTGCTCTTTCATTTTAGGTACTAGATTTAATCTTAACCCTTCCAATTTTGCGTAGTTCACTTTGTAGTTGGATAAATGACTGTATTTGTTGAGTTCCCTCTTTAGAGCGATTATAGATTTTTTAGGGTTAGACAAGGAAAAGATCAAATCATCCGCATATGCCGCTACCTTATGCTCCAGTCCCTTAGTTGTTATTCCACTTATCTCTTGGCTTGCCCGTACTATACATAGAAAGGGCTCCAGCGTAAGAATGAAGATAAGGTGAGATAATGGGCAGCCTTGGCGCGTACCGTTCCGAATGGGGAAATCTTCTGATAGCCTGCCGTTCACCTTCACTCTAGCTGATGGTACCAAATATAATTCCGAGATCCAATGCCCCCAACCTTCCTAGGAGAAGCCAATATGTTCTAAAGTCGCTTTTATAAAAACCCAATCCACCCTATCAAATGCTTTTTCCGCATCAGAGGGATGGGTTCATGTTTTGCTTCAGTATGTCACAGTACATGTTGGCATTCATGGTTCCCTCAATGAGCTGTAGCTCCCCAATGCCGGCAGCACTCGTGCAGCCCCAGACCATAACACTCCCACCATCATGTTTGACTGTAGGCAAGACACTTGTCTTTGTAATCCTCACCTGGTTGCCACCACACAAGCTTGACACCATCTGAATCAAATAAGTTTATCTTGGTCATGAGACCACAGGACATGGTTCCAGTAATCCATGTGCTTAGTCTGCTTGTTTTCAGCAAACTATTTGTGTGCTTTCTTGTGCATCATCTTTAGAAGAGGCTTCCTTCTGGGACGACAGCCATGCAGACCAATTTGATGCAGTATGCGGTACATCGTCTGAGCACTGACAGGCTGACCCCCCACCCCTTCAATCTCTGCAGCAATGCTGGTAGCACTCATATGTCTATTTCCCAAAGACAACCATTGGATATGACACTGATCACGTGCACTCAACTTCTTTGGTCGACCATGGTGAGGTCTGTCCTGGGTGGAACCTGTCCTGTTAAACCGCTTTATGGTCTTGACCACCGTTCTGCAGGTCAGTTTCAGGGTCTTGGCAATCTTCTTATAGCCTAGGCCATCTTTATGTAGAGCAAAAATTATTTTTTTCAGATCCTCAGAGAGTTCTTTGCCATGAGGTGCCATGTTGAACTTCCAGTGACCACTATGAGAGAGTGAGAGCGATAACACCAAATTTAACACACCTGCTCCCCATTCACACCTGAGACCTAGTAACACTAACGAGTCATGTGACACCGGGGAAGGAAAATGGCTAATTGGGCACAAAATGGCACTTTTTTACTTAGGGGTGTACCCACTTTTGTTGCCAGCGATTTAGACATTAATGACTGTGTGTTGAGTTATTTTGAGGGGACAGCAAATTTACACTGTTATACAAGCTGTACACTCACTACTTTACATTGTAGCAAAGTGTCATTTCTTCAGTGTTGTCACATGAAAATATATAATAAAATATTTACAAAAATGTGAGGGGTGTACTCACTTTTGTGATATACTGTATATACTATTATCTTGCTCCGAAGGACAGACTTGCCTGCTTCCCAAAATAGTATTGGGTCATTTGTGTATTCCTGATTGTTTGTTACATAATCTGTCTAGACTGTGTACATGTGCTCTTAAAAGTCATCATTTTGTGCTAGGTATGTAGGGAACCTCCATGATTTGGAGGTTGTGTGCGACTGTAGAACATCTAGGGTTAAGGTTATGGGGGAATAGTCTGAAATAACCAACTCCTGTATATTGGAGTGCCAAATAGTGGGGAGTAGTGAGGAAGAGCAGAATAGGTAGTTCAATCTGAAGTCGTGTGAAGGGGAGTAGATGGTATACTCTCTGTCGGTAGGACGACTAAGACACCAATTGTCTATCATATTCAGTCCTGACATCATGGATGGCAGTGGAGATTCCCAGGGTGAAGACAGTTTATCCAATTCAGCATATTTACGCTTGCGAGATCTACGGTCTTCACCCGGGAGCATTATAGTGTTAAAGTAGCCCCGCACTTTATGTAGTGGCATTGGCTGTTGCATAAGCCATTTGGCCATGTCCTGAAAAAAGATTGTGCCTGGAGAAATGAGTGAAATTGGATACATTGGAGATTTGTAGTTCCTGAGAGGGGAATTCCAGATGTAAGGACACTTTGCATCCTAGCTCATCTCGAGCAACCAATTGTATGGTACATGATAGATTTTTATGCAGCAATATGATAACTCCAGCTCTACGGCCTACTGATGGGGACCCTACCTCTTTACCTTCCCAAAGTTTTTTCAGTCGATAAAAATCAGAGGCTGGCAAGTGGGTCTCCTGTAATAAGGCAATATCTGTTTTCAGTCGTTTGAGGTGGCATAATACCTTCATGGGTTTAGTGGAGGAGCGTAGGCTCTTTACATTCCATGATACTATTTTTATGGTGGCCATAGGGAAAGGTAGTTATGTTTTAGTAATAAAGATTTTTTATCAGTAAATAGCTGACTCTGTAGGAAATAGAGAAAGAATGGGTGACCTGTGTTTAACATGGGGTATCAAGAAGAATAGGGGAGCCCAAGAAGCGTCAGTAAAGGGCCAAATGATAGAGAAGGGAACAGCCTTCCCATAAAACTATGTACATTTGCAGCTTCTCTTTTTTCAACATGGGAAAACATGTGAGCAAGAGGTTCCTCAAGCCCTTTGCTGCCACTAGTTGGAAGGGGTTAGTACCAGGGTTTTTTTTTTTTAAAGCATAAGCCCTGAACCAACCATGTGGTTGGGTAGAGCATCTCTTCTCACTGCGGGGCTGAGGATTCGTGCAGGCAGAGCTATACATACTGTATATAGGGTATATAACCATATGGCTATGTTAATCCAATAAACTTAAATATCTTATGTACATACTCATTCACCGGTTAGAGTAGTCTCTCCTCGTGTGGTTAGTGAGGAAGTAAAAGAGACCCAACGAGAAAATATGTCCCTGAAGCACTGACCAAGTGAGCATACAATGGCTGGAAGAAGATCCATACTTAATCCTTCTTAAGGTCTCCTTGTTGGGGCTGTGCTGAGCTTTGTGGGACAAGGCCACCTTTTTGCCCGGTGAGGTGGCATCCTCTGAAGATAAAATACAAAACAGTTGCGCTCATTAAAGTGAAAATATAAATTGATCAATAGTAAATAGTGAAAATAAACCAGTGATATCCAGAAAGAGTCAATAAATCATATATATGGTGATAATTCTCTGAAAACCTGTGGTATATATACTAAATAACTGAGAAAGACCTATAGTGACCAAATAAAAGTGATAAATGATAACTAGTTAAATATAAAAGTGAAATTACTCGCGTTGACAAAACATAAAATAGAAGTCTCCTACGGTGGAGTGGCCCGTTTTTCCACCGGAACAGGGTGTTTCGAGTCGTGTCGGGGTT
>BLSH010416411.1:185946-201375 GCA_018402905.1 Glandirana rugosa | reverse complement strand
TTGGGGCTGTGCTGAGCTTTGTGGGACAAGGCCACCTTTTTGCCCGGTGAGGTGGCATCCTCTGAAGATAAGTTGAAAGAGTTCAGGAGCTGTTCTGATTCCAAGGGTGAGTGAAATATCAACTGCTCACCTTCTGGCATTGTGAGGTGAAGGACAGCAGGGTAAGTTAGCGCAAATGTAATACGTTGATAGCATAAAGTGGTAGAGAGAGAAGACTTTACGTTTGTGGGACATTTCCATTGAATAATCAGCAAATAGTAAGAGCTCTTGACCTTCTATTTGCATAGTGTGTTGGCGTTTGAACTTTTGCAGTATTAGCTGTTTATCTGCATAGGTAGCAATGACCGGTCTTGGATGTCCTATTCTGTGCGGTCGCACCACTGGACAGCATGCGACTATTCCTAGCACATTAGGAATGGTAGAGGAACTTAGTGACAACAAGCAGTCAGATTTGAAAGATTGTGGAACACCAATAATGCAGAGGTTGTTTCTAATGGATCTATTTTCTAAATCAACTCTGTGTGTATGCCTGCCGTGGCTGTGTCACCCATTGCAATGTCTGCTGGCTGCTCTGGAGGTTCGGACTAACTTGCACAGCGTGGAGTAGGAATAGGAGCACTCTACAAAGCAGTCTATAGAGGCTCCCTGGTATATCAGCTGCCGGGTTGGTGATGGCAGGAGCCAGCCTCTGGGGCAGTTTTATATTATGTATTTTGTGGCTGGCTCAGTGGGAGCCTGGAATGCTTACCTCTGCACCATGAAGCGCCGGAACCAGACGCTTCTCTTACTTTTCTGATGACTAGCACAGAGGAATGGTTGCTGGCTGCCTGGTTGGCCAGGTGATGTCAGATTCTTCTGCTCAGGACAACTGCTCCTAAAAATAGCACTTGATATCAGCCGATTATGGCTTTTTACCAGGAGCTCCAGGTATTTGTCACTGTGAGGCTGAGCTTACAAGTGAAACAGGGACTGATACTAGTGATTTTGCTTCTTTGCAGTCACAAGGGGAGCCCTTTGGTGGTGAAATTGAGGAATGTCATCAGCACATCATGGGTCCAAAAAATTGGTCCAAGAGCCTTATTAACTAATCACATTGTTAGAGCAAACAGCAACATTTCGTAGCCTCGCAGGACCCCTTCATCATCACATGCTTGATGAAGGGTTCTGCAAGGCTCAGAAATGTTTTTGTTTGCTGTAATGATGTGTGATCTTTGAGTAAAGATTTGGACTGATTTTTTGGAGACCCATGGTATGCTAGTGACAATTCCTAATTCTGATTGCTCATGGCTCCAGCCGGTGGCCGCTTCAGCCACTTTCACAGGAATGTGTGCATTGGGAAGAGTGCGTTGGAAACTGTGGTGGTCAAATACTCATATGTGTATGTTGGTATCTGCTAATTCTGACTCAGGCTTGCATTCCATCACAGTCTTCAGAACTTCTGCAGGACAGATGTGTAGGAGTTGATTCTGTATCATCAGGTCCACTAATCCTCTTCCCAACTGCACTGAATAGGTGGCTTACCACATCAGTGTAGGTGCCTGCAGGTGCTTTCTGCAGCGATTTGCATTCCTTGTGGTATAGTTCTGGTGTCAATAGATATTTTGTGATTATTGTGTCCTTCATGGCCTCATAATTGTTATCCTTATCAATTGACAATATAATGTAGGCTTCATAGGCTTTTCTTTTCAGGCTTGGCTTTCAGATACCAATGGAGAGAAAACACAAGAGCCTCTAAGTGTTGCTGTTAAATATTTCTTTAATGGCACAATGGTTAACCACTTCGGGGGCTGCGTCACGTAGATATACTGCTGCAGAGTGGCAGCGTAAAGCGAATCGCTGTCTATAAACGCCAATTTGCACAGGCGTGGCTAGGGGGCGAGCATGCACTGCCAGTGGCGCACTCTTATGCCAGTCGCATGCTCCCTCAGTGTGTCCATGGGTCATGGGGACTCGATGTCCGCTGGCGACCCATGATCGCTTACTACACAGGAGGAACGGGGAACCGCCAATGTAAACATGGTGGTTCCCTGTTCTGACAGGCGGCATAACAGAGATCTACTGATCCCTGTATTCAGGACCAGTTACAGCTCTCATGTCCCTGCCAGCCCATCCCCCTACAGTTAGAACACACCTAGGGAACACAGTTAACCCTTAGATTGCCCCATGAAGGTTAACCCGTTTCAGTGCCAGTGACATTTATACAGCAATCAGTGGCTATTTTTAGATCTGATCACTGTATAAATGTCATTGGTCCCAAAAAAGTGTAAAAAATGTTCGACATGTCCGCCACAATGTCGCAGTCCCGATAAAAATTGCAGATGGCCACCATCACTAGTAAAAAAAAGTAAAAATGCCATAAATTAATTCTCATGGTTTGTAAACCCAGCAACTTTTGCGCAAACCAATCAATATATGCCAATTGCGATTTTTTTTACCACAAATAGGAGGAAGTATATATATCGGCCAGAACTGATGAATAAATTAGTTTCTTTATATTTTTTTTGGATATGTATTATAGCAAAAAGTAAAAAAAAGTTTTTTTCTTCAAAATCGTCGCTCTTTTTTTGTTTATATCGGTGATCAGAAGTAATGCAGAGGTGATCAAATACCACCAAAAGAAAGCTCTATTTGTGGGGAAAAAGGACTTTAATTTTGTTTGAGTACAGTGTCACACAACCGCGCAATTGTCAGTTAAAGTGACACAGTGCCAAATCACAAAAAAATGCTCTGGTCCTAAAGTGGGAAATCCTTCCTGGGCTGAAGTGATTAAAAATACTCACAAGAAAGAGAGTTAGATGAGCATTGCAGTATAAGTCACAGCACACTAAATCCAATGTCCACTCTGTCCAGGAGGGAGTCCGCTGGGAATGGTAGCATCAGCCAGAGTCATTGAGCAGACATCTCCGGTGGATTCCTGCACTTCCTGGTCTCGTGTAACATTAGGGCGAGCACAGATGATGTCACTTCCTGGAAACTGCATGTTGGCAAAGGCATCGCATTGTCTGAGCATGAGCTCCTTCGTCAGGCCTTACTGTCGCCATATTGGAAGAGGGCTGTTTTATGGGCACAAATGTGATGACGTGGGGATGCTCTGGCGCCCTGCGTCACTGGCATAATAATATGTGATTGGTCAGTACTCACTAATGAGATTACATAGCGTACAAAAATACATGGCATTATCCGAACATAGATATAGAACAAAATGCACATAGATGAAGACCAGATGTTCGCATAAATATGCAAGTCGTGCACATTAATCCAAATTCAAATTGGAGTAAGGGGGTGAAGGAGGGAGCGGGAAAGACTTTGCTAATATTCCCTATAGATCACTAACTTAACCCCTTGTCAGCATCAGTCCATGCACAGCGAGGGCTGGGAGAATATATGTGTGAGAATATTTTTTTAATATATTTCATAAAAATGTTTTTGCACAATCCAGTTTTCAATATCTTTTTCATATATACAGTATGCATATTAAGTTGATTGTGTGCACATAATTTTTCCTTGTATCACTTGTATTAAGCTTTCCTCCACCCCCTTACTCCCATTTGGATTTGGATTAATGTGCTCAACTTGCATATTTATGCAAACATCTGGTCTTCATCTATGTGCTTTTTATTCTGTATCTATGTTCGGATAATGTCATGTATTTTTGGATTATTGTATGCTATGTAATCTCATTAGTGAGTGCTGACCAATCACATATTATTATGCCAATAATGCAGGGCACCAGAGCATCCCCACGTCATCACATTTGTGCCCATAAAACAGCCCTCTTCCAATATGGTGGCAGTACGGCCTGAAGAAAGAGCGCATGCTCATACAAAGCGTTGCCGTTGCCAACACGCAGACATCATCCGTGCTCGCCAGAGTGTTACATGAGACCAGGAAGTGCAGTAATCCACTGGTGGTGTCTGCTCAATGACCCTGGCTGATGCTACCGTTCCCAGTGGACACCTCCCGGGCAGCATGGGCATTGGATTTAGTGCGCGGTGACTTACACTACAATGCTCATCTAACACTTTTTCTTGTGAGTATTTTTAACCATTGTGGTATTAAAGAAATATTTAACAGCTACACTTAGAGGTGCTTGTGTTTTCTCTCTACTGTTCCCAGAAGTGTCTTCTTACCTTCACACGGAGCTGCCCAATGGAAGCTGCCATAAGGACATTTTAGGACTCTTTATGGACTCCACCCCATGAGCCACTTCTAATCTAATGCTGCACTTTACCTAAGTGTACAATTCTTTGCGCCAACAGATACCCTTGTATTACTTTCAGATACCAAGCCTACTGCACCTGAAGCAAGTTGTACTGACTACATGGTTTTTGAAAGGATAGCAAATAACTATCAATGCCACTGCCCTTCTCTATGACTGGAAATTTATCTGCATGGCTCTGCATGGATCAATGTTTGGTACATCTAGTGCTGGCATGCTCTGGCAGTTGGCTGTAGGTTGCATTGCTCAGTACTAGTGATAACTATAAAAAATGTTATCCTATCCCCTTTGCTTAGCCAAAAGCAACAACCATGACCCACAAGCTGCTGGTGATACAACAACCCCAGATGTTTTTAGACTAACAAAAATATTTTTTATTAAATCAAGTGCTTATAACCAAATATATAAACAAGTCACAAAACTATGCAGTGCAAGATATGCTTTTAAACTCAAGTGACCAAATGATATTAGTGCAAAATATCCCAAAAAGTTTTTATAGTGATTCCAGTGTAAACATCATTGATAAATTGTCCCCATGGTAAAATATAAGATATATATTCCTTAAAGGATTAATTAACAATGTTTCCACCTCCTTCCTGGCTAGGTAAAAGGCTTACCAAATAAAAAATGCTTTTCATTGGATGGGCTTGGACCTGCCAATAGAATGAGTTCCAACTTCTTTCATCCACTTCACCTCAGTGTAGCACTGATAGCAAAGCACAACTCCATATTGTAGTATGTACCAAAAAAACTTTGTATCAATCACATATAATGATCTACTCCCAAAATATGACTACAACCACCTCTAACCCTCAGTACTATGGATAGGTGGAAAGCTCACCAAATATTTATGACCTGAACTGCTGGTTGTAAGCAAGTCAAAACATACATTTCACATAAAATCAGCAAAACATCCAAAATTCACTAGGGCATTCCTCATACAAACAAGATTGTAATAAACTCCACTCCTCATACTTGGAATCGGCATTCCTGGGGGAAACAGGAGTCCCTGGATGTCCTGAACCATATAATCCCTTTGTGAAAAGTGTTTTATGACTGATTTTATAAGGGGTCATATTCATCTTGTAAGCCTTTCGCCTATCCAGGAAGTATTGAGCATGGAGGTGAAAACACTGTTGAATTATCCTTTGAGGAAAATAGATTTTATATTTTTACTATTGAGACAATGTGTCACTATACTGTACATCGTGGATGATTTATCACTGATGTTTATACTGGAATCACTATAAAAAATGGGGGGGGTGGGTATTTTGCACTAATATAGTTTGGTCACTTAAGTTTGAGTGTAAATCTTGCACTATATAGTTATGTAATTTGTTTATGTATTTTGTTATATGCGCTGGGTTGGAATAATTATTTTTGTTATTGCTAGTTCTGAATGTTGATGTGCAGTTCTACTTTTGTGAAAAAAAATATAGCAGATAAAAAAATAATATAACTTACGCAAATGCTATACAAGCCACGTTGTAATTTAATGTTATTAAAAATGACATTTTCTCTCAATCTGCAGCCTGCAGTTTTCTGTAAGATCAAATGAAATGTGGCAACCTGGGGACATTCTGTACACTTGGTTAAAAAGACACAACCAGAAATATAATTTACTGCACGTATGATTGGCTCACTGACAAGTACAATTTTAGGAATTGATACTCAGGATATACCCTCGTTATGTGTAACTACAGCATACAATGAAATAAATTAAATTCACCTGTTAGACAGCTGGTGTTACAAAGTTCTTATATCCCTTTAACAAATAAGTAAAAAAACTCACAATGCTATCCTTAAAATGTGCACATGAATCAATCAATAAATAAATAAATATGGGAATAAAACCTGTATGTGAAAACTTTCAACATAAAGTCCAACAAATATTGCAATTTGCTCATATACCTCATTGAAGTGCTCTCCGCTCAAATTGTACATCTACAGGCTTCCTCTTTGCACCTATGCAAATATGATGATTGTGCCCCCCTCAAGAGTTCTCACCAGAGAGATATGACTCCCTGCTATTCAGCTATAAAAGTCTAATCCACATTTGTATGCCCCACATTAGTATTGGAAACATAACCGATCCTTCTTAGGTTCTCCCCTGATGTCTGCTGATACTCTAAAAGGATTAATTACATCTAAAGGTACAGTATGCAGACAAATCAGCTCATCATTTTCATTTGATTATTAAGACTGCACTTGGTTATTATATTGAACAAGTCACTTTCATTCAGAATCATTATCCAAAGGATATGTTGAAGGAAACAGCTTCAGGACAGCAATAGGTAGAATTCTGTAAGAAAGTTAGCTAAAATCCCTGCAGTGTCCAGAAAATTGATCAACCAGAGGGGATTTTTTTTTCTCAGTTCAAATATTTTTATTGAGAGAAAAAAAAAGTAGCAGATACAGAACAGTTTTCATATATGACAGCTTTACGTAGGTGATAAGTCACTATCAGAGTGTTACAATCGAGCATAGATGTGATCGGTTCACCATGTATTTGCGATGTCTGAACATGGAGAATCAGGTATACCTTAGGAGGAAATAGTGTCCAGTGATGCTGAAACACTTAAAATACATAGAGAGAACTTCCCCTAGACAGGAATTGGGATTTTCAGGGCACAGATAATAAAGTCCAATTGTATATGAAAAATACATATTTATTGTGATAATACACTGAATAAAAGACAATTATATATAAAAAAAGCATCATAAAAACAACCATACAGTACTTATAGTCAAGTGGAAGTGAATTTTTTACACAGATATATTCTCTTGTATGATACATGATTCTTGCCTAGTCCCCGACATGTTTCAGGATATTCTCATCCCTTCTTCAGGGGCACTTAGATAGACAAGAGCAAAACTTCCACTGTAAAACGTATACAGGTAAAGGTTATCTTAGCATATTGTAAAGTAATGGACAGAATATATACCAACATATAACTTCTTACATATCCTCCGTTACCTTATTGTACCGTGCTTTAACCCCCATCCAGTCGACCGCCACCCTGACGAATCACAGCCACCGGGCGGGTGGATGCGAAGATCGACCCAGAGATGGAAATGCCCGGGAGGCGGGACCACAACTAAGCCAGTGTCCCACTGAACTCCCCAAATAGCTTGATCCCCGGGTGAGATGCACCTCAAAAGGAGCGGAGGCCACAAGGCCCAAAACAGTCCTGGTTCAAAATCTCTGTGGAGAAAAAAGAGCAAGGTCTGTTGGCCAGGGAATTCATACATTAGAGTGAAATCAACCGAACCAGCCAAAAGACTGGTTCGAAGTTTTCAACATGTCTTTAAGCGCAAAAAGTTGCGTGAAAAGTTCCAAACGGCTTACCCTGTACGAAGAGTCCCAATGATTGACCTGGCTTGGTTCCGTTCAAGGAGCAACAGCCTGTCGCAAGGTGGCGTGGTGTGGGACTGGCGTCTTGCTCCTTTTAAATGAAACCGCGTGTCTGTATCCGCCGGATATGGCGTCAAGCGTCGACGGATGCGACGTCTGGAGTGCGCGCTGGAGATGTGCCTCTACCAGTCGGTGCGCACGCACCGTCAGAGAGGCAAAAAGCATAACAGAAAAACGCGCCATCTTGTGGAAAGCAAGCAGAACTGTCGGGTAAGCCAAAAAATTGTATATATACTGACAATACTTGGCTTACTAAAGGGACATAGCCTGGAAGGTAGGACTACCCTTCTGAAGACCCATCCTGTTTCGGAGAACTGACACCCCAGGACCTAAAGGGAGTCCCCGAGGAGGGCGTGCGCCGCCGACCCCCCCAAAAACCCCCAGATTTCCCCTCCCTCCCCTAGGGTGGGGGGGGGGAATAAGACAAGGGGTGGGAGGCCGGTCCCGCACGCCCCCCCCACCGACGCATCAAAGTGGTCGGGGAAGGAAGGGCATGGTGATACCCAACCAGGCCCAACACAGCAGATGCTGCCCACCCCAGGCAGGGAAAGGATTCTCCCATACCATGGGAGTGGGCCTTTGTGCGCCGGGTGGGAACACTAGGCAAACCTGTGCCCAGGATCCGCCCGAGTGGCCCCACCTGGAGGGGGACCCGAAGCAACATCAAGGTAACCCCAAAACATGAAAAAGGATCATAGATTGTACTAATTATATCTATTATTATATTCAGGAACATATTTAGGAGGTATTCTGACCATCCCCCTTCAGTATTCAAACATATAAATTGATACATGGGCACATCGCAATTCAATATTCAAACATATAAATTAATACATGGACATATCGCAATGTAATACAGTTCCAATGTTTCCATCTGTTTACAAACAATATATATTTTTGCATTGACAAGTTCAACTTCATTATATTTCCAGATATTTAGGGATTTGTTCATTCGAGCCTGAAGAAATCATGATAATAATACCCAACTATAACAATGAGATATTGTAGATGGACCCCTCTCAGCAGGAATGTAGAGCTCACTGTCAATGAAGGGTATATCTAAAACGGTAGCTGGTATGACCCTATGTCTGTACCTATTCTTTTTCACATCCACCCGAATTAAATCCCTCCAAGAAGGGCCTAAAGCTGAGCTGTGTGTTTAGACCGGGGGGTACCATAGCTCCTAATTTTTCGATCCAGCGTGTTTCATGCTGGAGTAGCAATTTATTCCAGTCGCCCCCTCGAGTGTTGGGGTGTACACGGTCCAAGATGACGAAGTTAAATCTTGGACATCTGCCCCATGTGTCATTTTCACATGCCTTCCTAATGGGAAGTCAGGATGGGCAGCCTTCATAGTGGCGACGTGTCGGTAGGCTCGTCGCCAGAATTCCAACTTCGTCTTACCCACGTAAAAGCAGCCACATTCACAGGTTAGTAGGTAGACCACTCCCGCAGTCTTACAATTAGCAAAATGTTTAGGTTTAAAATAGGAACCATTTGTTAGTACGATCTTGGAGGAGGTGTTCATATATCGGCAATATGCACACCCCTGCAAGTGAAAGTCCCATGCCGTTTGCATGGGTCCCCCCGAAACGTGTCTGTGAACTCACTAGCCACTAAGTGATCTTTGATTGATCTTGCTCTTCTGTATGTAATAGCTGGAGTTTCTGATACACACTGGCGTAACACCGGGTCTACTAAAAGCAGATGCCAGTGTCTGCCCAGTATCTGACGTATTGTATGATGCTGCGTATTATAGCGTGTGATAAGACGTGTGCTTAGGGGTTTGGTCTGCTTGGGAGGTGGAAACAATAGAGCATATCTACCCTGCTTATAGGCTCTCTTGAAAGCTCTTTTTAAACATTTATGTGAGTAACCTCTTGCCAGGAGTCTCACCTTGAGAGCATTTGCTTCTCTTAGGAAGGATTCTCTCTCAGAACAGTTCCTTTGTAGCCTCAGGTACTGGCTATAAGGGATAGATTTCACCAGCGCCTGGGGGTGAGCACTAGACGCATGTAAAATTGTACTGCCAGCTGTTGGCTTCCTAAATAGGTTGCTGGACAAGCTGCCATCATCCTTCTTGTGGATGGTTAAATCTAAGAATGTTACTTGGGTTAGATCGAAGGACATGGTAAATTGAAGATTAAAGTTATTTTTATTAATTGCTCCGATGAAAGCCTGTAGGGCTTCCAGGGGGCCCTCCCAGAAAATGAGAATATCGTCAATATACCGAAACCAGGCCAAAATATAGCTTGTCAAAGGGGTGAGCATCTCATCCGATAACAGGGTTCTCTCCCACTCCCTCAGGTACAGATTGGCGTAGGATGGGGCCCAAGTAACATTCTTAGATTCAACCATCCACAAGAAGGATGATGGCAGCTTGTCCAGCAACCTATTTAGGAAGCCAACAGCTGGCAATACAATTTTACATGTGTCTAGTGCTCACCCCCAGGCACTGGTGAAATCTATCCCTTATAGCCAATACCTGAGGCTACAAAGGAACTGTTCTGAGAGAGAATCCTTCCTAAGAGAAGCAAATGCTCTCAAGGTGAGACTCCTGGCAAGAGGTTACTCACATAAATGTTTAAAAAGAGCTTTCAAGAGAGCCTATAAGGAGGATATATATGCTCTATTGTTTCCACCTCCCAAGCAGACCAAACCCCTAAGCACACGTCTTATCACACGCTATAATACGCAGCATCATACAATACGTCAGATACTGGGCAGACACTGGCATCTGCTTTTAGTAGACCCGGTGTTACGCCAGTGTGTATCAGAAACTCCAGCTATTACATACAGAAGAGCAAGATCAATCAAAGATCACTTAGTGGCTAGTGAGTTCACAGACACGTTTCGGGGGGACCCATGCAAACGGCATGGGACTTTCACTTGTGGGGGGTGTACATATTGCCGATATATGAACACCTCCTCCAAGATCGTACTACCAAATGGTTCCTATTTTAAACCTAAACATTTTGCTAATTGTAAGACTGCGGGAGTGGTCTACCTACTAACCTGTGAATGTGGCTGCTTTTACGTGGGTAAGACGAAGTTGGAATTCTGGCGCCGAGCCTACCGACACGTCGCCACTATGAAGGCCGCCCATCCTGACTTCCCATTAGGAAGGCATGTGAAAATGACACATGGGGGCAGATGTCCAAGATTTAACTTCGTCATCTTGGACCGTGTACACCCCAACGCTCGAGGGGGCGACTGGAATAAATTGCTACTCCAGCATGAAACACGCTGGATCGAAAAATTAGGAGCTATGGTACCCCCCGGTCTAAACACACAGCTCAGCTTTAGGCCCTTCTTGGAGGGATTTAATTCGGGTGGATGTGAAAAAGAATAGGTACAGACATAGGGTCATACCAGCTACCGTTTTAGATATACCCTTCATTGACAGTGAGCTCTACATTCCCGCTGAGAGGGGTCCATCTACAATATCTCATTGTTATAGTTGGGTATTATTATCATGATTTCTTCAGGCTCGAATGAACAAATCCCTAAATATCTGGAAATATTATGGAGTTGAACTTGTCAATGCAAAAATATATATTGTTTGTAAACAGATGGAAACATTGGAACTGTATTACATTGCGATATGTCCATGTATTAATTTATATGTTTGAATATTGAATTGCGATGTGCCCATGTATCAATTTATATGTTTGAATACTGAAGGGGGATGGTCAGAATACCTCCTAAATATGTTCCTGAATATAATAATAGATATAATTAGTACAATCTATGATCCTTTTTCATGTTTTGGGGTTACCTTGATGTTGCTTCGGGTCCCCCTCCAGGTGGGGCCACTCGGGCGGATCCTGGGCACAGGTTTGCCTAGTGTTCCCACCCGGCGCACAAAGGCCCACTCCCATGGTATGGGAGAATTCTTTCCCTGCCTGGGGTGGGCAGCATCTGCTGGGTTGGGCCTGGTTGGGTATCACCATGCCCTTCCTTCCCTGACCACTTTGATGCGTCGGTGGGGGGGGCGTGCGGGACCGACCTCCCACCCCTTGTCTTATTTCCCCCCCAACCCTAGGGGAGGGAGGGGAAATCTGGGGGTTTTTGGGGGGGTCGGCCGCGCACGCCCTCCTCGGGGACTCTCTTTAGGTCCTGGGGTGTCAGTTCTCCGAAACAGGATGGGTCTTCAGAAGGGTAGTCCTACCTTCCAGGCTATGTCCCTTTAGTAAGCCAAGTATTGTCAGTATATATACAATTTTTTGGCTTACCCGACAGTTCTGCTTGCTTTCCACAAGATGGCGCGTTTTTCTGTTATGCTTTTTGCTTCTCTGACGGTGCGTGCGCACCGACTGGTAGAGGCACGTCTCCAGTGCGCACGCCAGACGTCACATCCGTTGACGCTTGACGTCATATCCGGCGGATACAGACACACGGTTTCATTTAAAAGGCGCAAGACGCCAGTCCCACACCACGCCACCTTGCGACAGGCTGTCGCTCCTTGAACGGAACCAAGCCAGGTCAATCATTGGGACTCTTCGAACAGGGTAAGCCGTTTGGAACTTTTCACGCAACTTTTTGCGCTTAAAGACAAGTTGAAAACTTCGAACCAGTCTTTTGGCTGGTTTGTTTGATTTCACTCTAATGTATGAATTCCCTGGCCAACAGACCTTGCTCTTTTTTCTCCACAGAGTTTGAACCAGGTCTGTTTTGGGCCTTGTGGCCTCCGCTCCTTTTGAGGTGCATCTCACCCGGGGATTAAGCTATTTGGGGAGTTCAGTGGGACACTGGCTTAGTTGTGGTCCCGCCTCCCGGTCATTTCCATCTCTGGGTCGATCTTCGCATCCACCCGCCCGGTGGCTGTGATTCGTCGGGGTGGCGGTCGACTGGATGGGGGTTAAAGCACGGTACAATAAGGTAACGGAGGATATGTAAGAAGTTATATGTTGGTATATATTCTGTCCATTACTTTACAATATGCTAAGATAACCTTTACCTGTATACATTTTACAGTGGAAGTTTTGCTCTTGTCTATCTAAGTGCCCCTGAAGAAGGGATGAGAATATCCTGAAACATGTCGGGCGACTAGGCAAGAATCATGTATCATACAAGAGAATATATCTGTGTAAAAAATTCACTTCCACTTGACTATAAGTACTGTATGGTTGTTTTTATGATGCTTTTTTGATATATAATTGTCTTTTATTCAGTGTATTATCACAATAAATATGTATTTTTCATATACAATTGGACTTTATTATCTGTGCCCTGAAAATCCCAATTCCTGTCTAGGGGAAGTTCTCTCTATGTATTATTAATTCTGGGATGCGAGGCACATAGGGTGTTAAATGCCCAAGTGATCAGAAATTGCAAACACTTAAAATAAAACAAGTGAAATTGGCTCTAACATAAGAACAAAGAAAGTAGGAAGTGTAGGAGTTGGAGGGTTTACTTCCCAGGCTGGGATCCGGCTAGGTGGCCCAGCCAAGGGATTTTTTTTTTAAACAAAAGCAGAGTTATTCTTTAATATATACCCCATTGAAGTCAATTTAAAATCTATTCTAACTATCAAACACAGGGAGCTGGGCACTGCCAGGGGGAACACATCCCAGTGCAAGAAAAAAAATGATATCTTGCTTGGAGCTACAATTTTAATAATGTTTAACGCAAAACATTAAAGTTCCTAGATCTGGGCATTAGGTGGAGAAAGGCATTGTGATGTCAATCTTCAATAGTAGAGCACAAGCACACACCGAAACAGGAAGAGCTGGTGGTGCACAGCTACAAAGGATACTAAGCTGTTATACCAGAGTGCTGGGCTGAACACTGTATTTTGTATGTAGACAATAAAATTAAATAAATGATTTTACATGATGCCTTCTGTTTAAACATGGTGTATCTGTGGCTAACCACGAAGGACATTGCTGAGATTGTTTTAAAAGTAGGCAAAGCTTTTGACCTGCTTATGTGCTAAGGGTCAAAGGGGATTTGGTGAGTCCATTGCATATAGGAGAGGTGTTGTTAAAACACAAGCAGAAGAAAAAACACAATTTTGGCACTTGGCACTTTTGGACTTTATTTGGATAAATAGCACAATTAGACTTTGTGAAGATTGAGGCACTATCACTTTAATTGGAACACTTTATTATTTCAGTGCCGTTTTCAATGGTTATTGTAAAAGGAGAGGTGGTTTATGCACTATATGTACTTTTATTTATTTATTTACTTATTATATATATATATATATATATATATATATATATATATATACTTATTTATGTATTTATTTATTGCACAATTGCAAACTTAGCACTGTATAAGAATAAAATGTTTTTTTTTCTATAAACTGTATCTTGTGATATAGATACATATAGATATAGCAGCAGGAAAGGGATGAGAGTGCAGATGAATGGTATAACATTTCTATATACTGTTTTCTGACATCTTTTTTGATCCCTGAAATTTACAGAATTAACACAACCCATCGAATAGTCTAAAGGGCTTGCTGAATGGATGTTGAAGCGTTGCATTGTGTTACAGTAAATAATCCCTTAGTACCAATTATTCAAACTATATCTATATTTCTGAATGACAAAGTTTAACAGCATATTATTGAATAGAAAAAAATTATGGCTCACTAGAGAACAAATATGATATGTATCTTATGCACAGATCACTATGGAGATTTAATTAATTTTATTAGCCTTCTGGATCTAGCGACATAGGTATTTTTGGTGTCTAACAAATTAGCATCTTCTTATACACCAGTGTAACCACTTTTTAGGACTATAACTTTGTTATAGTAAGAGTTATGGAGATTGAATGAAACGTACAGTTCATCTGTGTGTTGTTGTTGGTTCCTTCCACCATTCTAAAAGATGTGCATTTCTCAAATGAAAACTATAAATGGCATATAATAAATTAATATTAATATATATATATAAATACATATATACACATTAAGAGTATTTTGAGGACTCTGCAAATGGAGGTTTTTAACACTGCTGCTTTCCTTCCTAACTAATATGCTTTGTGTTCATGTGTCTTAAGCGGGTCTGTTTTCTTTTCTTCAAAGTTTTATCTCCCCAGTAAAGACAGGAGATTTAAATCAAACCAATTATTTTACCAACTTTTAGGAGAATTGGGAAGAATTTGAGATCATCAGACCTCATTATCAACATGCCAGAATACACAAAAGCTGATTTTGAAGAAATTAAAAGTATATTAAGGCTCTGTATGGTGCTTATACTAAACTATATTTAGGAGCAGATGTTTATTTTCTTACACTATTTTGATTACAGGTGACTTTTCAATTGGAAATAAAACTCTTGATCTTAGGATTTGTAGTGAAAGCGATGATGTGCAAATGTATCCTGTTTTAACAAGGCAGTGCTTTACTTCACAGTTGCTCTATGCAAAAACAGGAATAATCCTGTACATGTATGAATTCAGCCAATGGTTTTCCTTTCTGATCCATATAAGCTTGGATTTGCCATGGATTTCTGTGATTCATATAGACATAAACTTATATTATAGTGTTTCCAGACGGTAAAATAACAGGTAATCTAAAATTACCAATAACCACTTGATGGTATTATTTTTTCGAAAATAAAAATTTATAAAAGTGACTTCAAAGTTTTGTTCCTTATCTCGTTCGGCGAATTAAATTGACAATCGACCCGAATCGTTTAGAAATTTTTAGGTTAGGTAGAATTTAAATACAGATATACTTAGTGTCTTTAGGTACCGTTTAGGTTCGAATATACCTAGTCTTTCCTTTTGGTAACCGACTTAAGTATGTACATGTCCTAATAAGGACAAAAACGTATCT
>BLSH010416411.1:165404-177134 GCA_018402905.1 Glandirana rugosa | reverse complement strand
CTTTTCAGACACAGTTTGAAGATGGTCCACATCCACCTCCATTTTTGATTTTTTTATGAAATTATTTTTTTAAAAATGCTTTTAGTTATTTCCCTGTCCCCATTTCTTTGTAGGGCACTTGTCCCACCCTTACCCCCATTTCCTTCCTTTTGCAGACCTCTAGGACTTTCCAGGACTTTTTTACAGCCATTTTTGTGCCTAAAAGTTCGGGTCCCCATTGATTTCAATGGGGTTCGGGGTCCGGGACAAAGTTCAGGTTCTGTCCGGACCCGAACCCGGACTTTGTCCCGAAGTTCTGCCGAACCAGCAGAACCCGGACTTCCAGAAGTTCGCTCAACTCTAACTGTAAGTATGCATGCAGGGTGGAGGAGGGTGTGATGCTTTTGATCAAGAGGCTAATCAGCTAGGATATTTGTATTTATTGCTATTTTAGGACATCTCCCTGTGGCTTCTTGCTGTTCATACGGGACTGTTGGAATTTCATGACAATGGCTCTACCTGGTCATATGATAAGAAATATGTTTTTTTTCTGACTTAGAGAAATAAAACTATTTTGGGCTATTACTTGACGACCAAAGTAGGCCTAGTACTGCTAGATGAAATTTCATGTGTTTTTGCTAAAATTACCATTACTAGCCCCTGTCACCTGTACCAGCTCCTGATTCCTCTGCTAGCCTGCCAACATAAAACATTACTTAAAATGAATCAAGTCAATGTATTATTAGGCGGTACTGCTGGCTGCAAACAAAGCTACAGCTAAATATGCACCACCAAAGTATGGTGTCAATGAGGCTGTCCGAAAAAAAAAAAAAACGTTGTTGGTTCTGCAACATGAAGTGCAGTTTTAAAGCATCATGCAAACCAGTAATTTAAAGTGGTTGTAAACCTCAGTTATGAAATCTGAACAAAGCATGTATATGTGTAATGTTAACTTGTCTATCTCCCAAACTCTCAGTGTCATTTCTCTCTGGTGCTTTTTTCCTCTGTTATCAGCATGTATCACTTCTAACAAGTTTTCCAGACACATTAAATAATATTGTGATGGGGAGGGAGCTCAGCACATAGCTTGTCTATTTAGCAAACAGCTCTGTATTCTTCCTTCATTCCAGTGCCGTGGGGGTTGTCCCTTTCCTTCAATCAGCTCTCACAAAGTGTACAAGAGCTCTGACTGCAGCTCTCTGCCCCCTCTTCTGTGCTACTGACAGATGAAGAATGATATTAACACAATTCTGTAGTACAAGGGATGTAGGGAAGAGAAGACTGCAGGTAAACAAGTAAAACTTATGTAGGGGGATTTGTTTCACCTCAGTGTATAACCTGAGGATATTCACTTCACTGGTTATATGAGAGAGTTTACAACCACTTTAAAGGATTTTTGCATTTTCCATATGACTCTCGAGGCTAGATGAGAGGACCCCCCCCCCCCCAACCACCCACAGACACACACACACAGTGTTCTTTTTTATATATTTGTTTTTGCATTATCAAAGGTCCCCCACAACCGGGGTCAACTTTCAATGCCATTTTGGTTCCAATAATTTTACCAGCAGTCCCCAAAGTGCTAGACATGACCATAAATATTTATGGTTCCCCAATGTTAAGAAAATGGCCGTTTCCGGCCCTCTCTGACTGCCTGAGCACGTTCGCGCGTGCCTGTGCGTGCCAATGGCGCCGGATGGCCTATTTAAGCAGACAGCACCCTGCAACAGATCCTGTACATTCTACAATGTTCCTGTGATTACTGTGAGAGACTTTTCCTGCACCTGTGACCCCGACTTTACTTGGACTTTGCTGCTTTCTGCCTGCCCTGACTCCCGGCCTGTCTATGACTACTGTTGTGCCTGATCCTTCTGTACCTTTGCCTCCCGCACGTTGCCGACCCTACCTGCACTCGACCACCCGCCTGCCTGCTCCATCTGTACTGCATAGCCAGCACGTTGGCGACCCGAACCGCACCACCACTCTCCTGCCTAGCCTGAGCTCTAACCCTTGTGCCCCCTTGTGCTTTTGAACTCCCTGTCTGCACTACCAGGGGTCCTCGAACCAGGGCCGCAAGAGGGGTCATCCCCTGAATAAGTCAGACTCGTCCACCAGGTACGTGACAGCAACGGACAGCCATGACCAAGTCTGCGCAGGGGACCTCCCATGGATGAGCTGTGTGTGCACCTCACAGGGCTCACTCAAGCTGTCAAGAACCTACAGGATGGCAATAACCGCCTGAAAGAGAGAGTGCAGGAACTTTCCATGCCAGCACCAGCCAGGCCTGGCCAGCTGGCTACATGCACTGTGGTTACACTACTGAATGAGCCCAAAGTGCCCATGCCCGAGCACTCCTCAGGAGACCGCCGGAAGTTCTGGGCCTTCCGCAACTCCTGTGAACTGTACTTTGCACTCCAGCCCCGGACCTTCTCGCTGGAGGCCACCAAAGTGGGGTTTGCGATCTCCCTCCTCCTGAAAGAACCCCAAGCCTGGGACCACCACTATTCTAGAGAGTAAAGCCCCAGAGACCACCAGTTTGGACCGGCTTTCCAGGCAATGGCCCGACTGTATGAAGATCCCCACCAGGCAGCCACAGCGGAGGCAGCCCTCCATGCTTTGCAGCAAGGCCGCCGCCCAGCAGAGGAGTATGTGTCAGAGTTCTGGCAGTGGAGCGCAGACACTGCCTGGAACGATGCGGCTCTCAGCTACCAATTCTGGCTGGGTCTATCGGAGCCGCTCACATCGGGTCCCACACACCCTAGACACCCTGATCAATCTGGCCATCCAGATTGATCACCGTCTGCGGGAACACAGGGCTGAGAGATCAGCAGGGCCTGCACGTCTGAATTGGATGTTACCTAAGGTTCCCAGCTACCCAGTCCCAAGTCCAGCTGCCTCCTCCTCCACTCCACCAGACCACCAGGAACCTATGCACATCGGGCTCCTACGCCCGTCCTTAAACTCCGAAGAATGCCAAAGACGCATGTCCCAGAACCTGTGCCTGTACTGTGGGGGTCTCTGGCACCTGGTGAGGAACTGTCCTGCCAAGGCTGGTAAGTGCACCACCAGCAATTCGGACGGACTGATGTATTTACCCAGTGATAAGGCTCATCTTGTGCTTTTTGTCTCTCTACAGCTTCCCGGCAGGGCTATCCCAGTGCAGGCTATCCTTGATTCTGGTGCATGCAGCTGCTTTGTTGACATCTCCTTTGCAGTGCAGCACCAGATCCCCCTCCCAACCCAAGGAACATCCTATGGTCGTCCAGCTAGCAGATGGGGACATGCTGAATTCCTGTTAATGGACGCCATTGCATCCCCACTATTCCCGGTTACTCTGGGCCTTCCATGCTTTCTGTTCTCTTTACTGCTCCCACCACTGTCTCCCTCAGAATACGGAGATCCCCTCAGGCGTGCTCAGCCTGGACACAGACGTCGATCAGGAGTCCTGCTTGGCCATCCCTGCACCTAACCATGAGTTCCTGGACATCTTTAGTAAGAAGGTGGCTGATGTTTTCCCTCCACATCGATCCTATGACTGCCCGATCGACCTCCTACCGGGAGACGAAGTACCGTTCGGTCGGATCTTTCCCTTGTCTGAGGTGGAATTGGTCGCCCTCAATGCCTACCTGGATGAAAACTTGGAGAAGGGCTTTATCAGGCCATCCACCTCACCTGCCGGAGTCGGTATCTTCTTTGTAGAGAAGAAGGACCATTCACTCCGGCCCTGCATTGACTATCGAGAGCTCAACCGGATCACCATCAAAAACCGGTACCCGCTACCTTTGGTTCCAGAGCTCTTCCAGAGGTTAGGTACTGCAACTGTCTTCACTAAATTGGATTTACACGGGGCATACAAACTTATCCACATCCATGAAGGGGATGAGTGGAAAACTGCCTTCCGGACGCGGTTCGGACACTATGAGTATCTTGTAATGCCCTTCTGCCTGTGCAATGCCCCTGCAACCTTTCAACACTTAGTGAACGGCATTTTCCGGGACTTTTTGGACCAGTTTGTAGTCGTTTGCCTAGACGACATCCTGATTTTTTTCCCCTTCTCTGGAAGAGCATCACAGGCATGTAAAGAGTGTGCTTATCTGCCTCCGACTGCATGGCCTCTACGCCAAGGCATAAAAATGCGCCTTTGAATGTGCCAGCATTTCATTTCTGGGCTTCAACATTTCCATGTCTGGAATTACTATGGACCCCCAAAAGGTTTTGGCCATCCTGGACTGGCCTGCCCCGGTTGACAAGAAGGGTGTCCAGCGATTTGTTGGGTTTGCAAACTTTTACTGGAAGTTCATCAAGGGGTTTTTAGCAGTCATCGCTCAAATAACCCAACTCACCAAGAAGGATTCACGTTTCTGCTGAACTCCCAAGGCACAAGACGCCTTCTCCCGGCTCATGGAGATGTTCACATCAGCTCCCATCCTCAAGCACCCAGACCCAACACTACCGTACACCTTGGAGGTAGACTCATCTGATACAGCAGTGGGAGCTGTTCTCTCACTGAGACAAGGCCCAAAGGCTTCACTCCACCACATTGCCTTTTTCTCCAGAAAACTGTCCCCTCTGGAAAGGAATTACGATGTCGGTGACAGGGAACTGCTGGCAATCAAGTTCGGCTCTGGAGGAATGGCTGTACCTCCTGGAAGGGGCGGCTCACCCTGTATTGGATTTTACAGATCATAAAAACCTTGAATACCTGCGGACTGCCAAGAGACTAAAACCCTGACAGGCGAGGTGGGCACTGTTTTTCTGTCGCTTCCAGCTCCACATCACTTACAGGCCCTGGGCTAAAAATGTAAAGCCGGATGCGTTGTCAAGGACGTTCCATGTCCCAGGGGACATGTCCCCGCCAGACACTATCCACCCGGCCCACAGTTTCCTGCTTACCTAGGAGGATCTTTTGACTCGGATCAGGAAATCCTGCAACGGCCTTAGTGAACCGCCGGATCCCCGACTCACACTGAAAGATGGGTTGTGGTGGTTTGAAAATAGACTGTATATTCCTCAGGAACTCCGCTCTTCAACCCTTGGGTTCTGCCATGACACCAAGATGGCTGGGCACTTTGGTGGTCGCAAGACAACAGAGCTACTCTTCCACTCATTCTGGTTGCCTCGGCTGAAGGAAGATTGCCAGAACTATGTAACCGCCTGCCCTGTCTGCAGCAGAAATAAAATGGAGAAATCTAAGGCCTGGGGACTACTTAATCCATTGTCCATCCCGGAACGGCCATGGTCCCAGATTTCAGTGGACTTCATAGTCGAATTACCACCGTCCGCAGGATTTAACACAATTTTGGTGGTTGTGGACCGGCTTGAAAAATGGCCCATTTCATTCCAATGAAAGGCACTCCCTCAGCAGCTGAAACCTTCATCAGGGAGGTGGTCCGCTTACATGGTATTCCTACCAGCATCTTGTCATACCAAGGAGTGCAGTTCACCTTCACGCTCAGGATGACTGGGTCTCTCTCCTACCAGTAACCGAGTTTGCCTACAATAACTCCATTGAGCTACCAAGCAGTCCCCTTTCTGGGTGAATCTCGGCTACCACCCTACCTTTCTACCCGATCTGGCCTTGGAAAGCACCGTACCTGCTGTTCAGGATATGACACAATTTTTGGAGAGAAACAAGCTCCTTCAGGAGACCCTCTCCCAAACCCAGGCCACCAGCAAGAAAAATTTTGATAAGGGTAGACAGGGAGAACTGGACTTACAAGTTGGTCAGCGGATCTGGTTGTCCACGAAAGACTCTCCTGTCCCTCTAAAAAACTGAGACCCAGATACATAGAACCGTTTCCTATTAAAAGAAAAATCAACTGAGTAGCCTATGAGCTAGACCTACCTTTTCTCTGCATATTCACCCGGTCTTCCACGTCAACCTACTCAAGTCAGCAGTTAAGGATGCCTTCCCAGGGCATAGCACAGCACCCCCAGGACTGGTCTTGGTGGATGGAGAAGAGGAGTTTGAGGTGGAGACCATCCTCGATTGTAGGAAAAGAGGAGGCAGAACTCAATTCCTGGTCAAATGGAAGGGTTATGGACCCGAAGAGAGCTCCTGGGAACCAGAGGAAAATCTACATGCAAATGAGTTGATCAGAGCCTTCTGGAGAAGACACCTGGCCAAGAGAGCCCATTTGGGCATCCGGAGGCTGCCCCTTGGGAGGGAAAATGTTAAGAAAATGGCCGTTTCAGGACGTTTCTGACTGCCTGTGCACGTTCGCACGAGCCTGTGCGTGTCAATGGCGCCGGACAGCCTATTTAAGCAGACAGCACCCTGCAGCAGATGCTGTACATTCTACAGTGTTCCTGTGACCCCATGATTACTTTGAGAGACTTTTCCTGCACCTGTGACCCCGGCTTTACCTGGACTTTGCTGCTTTCTGCCTGCCCTGACCCTCAGCCTGTCTATGACTACTCTTGTGCCTGATCCTTCTGAACCTTTGCCACCTGCACGTTGCCGACCCCTGCCTGCACCCACCCTACGTGACACCCATTGCCTTTGATGCAAATTCAAAACTATGTCTGTTTCACTTAGTACAGTTATCATACTGGTAAACAGTATGCAAGATTAATGCAGTCAGTCAAATCCAGGGGTACAGGGTACATCATTTCTAAATGTATCTGGTCTCTACTCATTATTATAAAGTAACAAATCTCCTTACTGGTATCCTTAGCTTTTACAATCTAGTGCACAAAATGTCACATTTTTGAAAAGCATCGGTATGTTCATACATACTTGATAAGTTACAGGTGACTAGAAATCTGCATTCCCTTTATCATATTGGTAATTAGAGATGGACTGACCCCCCCCCCCCCCCCGGTTTGCTCTGCATCAGAACTCTCGAACATTACAAAAGTTTGGACCCAAACTCCGAACCCCATTAAAGTCTATGGGACCCAAACTTGATAAATCAAAATTCCCCATTTTGAAGGCTTATATGCAAGTTATTGGCCATAAAAAGGGTACTGCCCTGAGGGACATGTACCAGTGCACAAAAAAAACTTTTAAAAAATACATTTTTTAAAGGAGCAGTGGTTTCAATGATGCTTAAAGTGAAACAATACAAATTAAAAATTCCTTTAAATATAGTGCCTGGGTGTCAGGGACTGGTGTGACCAGAAATGTGTGGACTGCAACAGAGTGTACCAAACACAGGTAAAATGTAAATAATAGGATTTATTATAAGATAAATAAATAACAAATAAAATGCACCTACAATATAGTAAATAGTGAAATACAACCAGTGAATAAACCAGCAGTGAACATACAATAAAAAACAGACTAAATCAAATATGTAAAGAGTAAGGAATAACCAAATCGCAATCGTACCAAGCCACGGTCATACAGGTGAGATCAAGCAGTGGGGAGCTAGGAACAAGACAGGTCAGGGAAAGGGAACCAGGAGATGGACTGAGCAGGTAGGAAGGCATCAAGCTTCAGGAACAGGGACAGAGTCCATGAACAGGAGAAGGGAAACAGGCTTAAGGAACACAGGAACACAGGTCAGGGTCACAAGGAGAAAATACCAAGACAAATTAAAACAGCATTCCCCAGGTAATTTGGTTACAGGGGATGATGTCAGCTCTGACTGCCAAGAGAAACCCGTTGGTGGACACTGGAACTTCAGCCTAAAGATCTTGGAGCACAGTGCCACCAGCAGGTGAAAAGTTTCCAGACCATCAGCCTCTGACTGCTGAGAGACACCTACTGGTGGACACCGGAACTGCAGCTCATAGATCTGGAAGCTGCAGTGCCACCAGCAGATGAAACCTTTCCTGACAGTACCCCCCCTTGAAGGAGCGATCTCTGGATGCTCCAATCAGCCATAGCTGAAAGAGTCTTGAAAAAAATGTCTCGTAAGCCCAAGGAGTGCTGGGTTCCAAATAAGAAGCCTTACTGCCGGGATCCAAAAAGAAGCTAGGTGTTCCTCCACCTGGGTATGGTAACTGGCTAGGTAACCCATCGCTGGGGCTAGGCAACCAGCTAGGAATCCTGTCAGCCCAATTCCTAGGGGCATAGAACATTTGATCACTCACAACAGTAGGCATCCCAATGCTGGGGTACACGTCATGTGACAACACCAAACCTCTGACACAGAAAACTGGCTACAATCATGTAGCTTGCCTGATCTCCAGGACTTGTTCCACACTTCAACGGCCATCTAGGTTTCCCCAAGGCACTGGTTACCCGACACAGGTCCCCTAATGCACCTGGAGTTGTAGCAACTGCATCCGGGTTGTGGCAAGGCACAAATGACGCTCTGCCACTCTCCTGGAGCTCACCACTACCAAGATCATGAAGGTAAACGTGGCTACCAAAAGTAAAGGGTATGTCCAGACCACCAAGCTTTGGCACCATTGGAGCAAAACACTGTAGGAGGGACCCAATCGAGGCAACTGAAAAAAGAACTTTAGGCAGAACAGTGATTGTTGTGTACTCCTGTGCTACCACTTAATCAATATCCAAAAGTGTATTCTCATTTTTATATGAGAAATTCCAAAAGAAAATAAAAATAAAATAAAACTGGATTGCTCTTAAATAGTTATCCGTGACTATCCAGTGATACATAAATTATAAGTGTAGTGCAGCTCTATCTACATATATGTTATTATGGCGCATACAAGTAAATATCATGTGAATTTGGAAGATTCAAATATCTTGACATATAGGGGTTGATTTACTAAAGCTGGACAGTGCAAAATCTGGTGCAGCTGTGCATGCTAGCCAATCAGCTTCTAACCTCAGCCTGTTCAATCAAGCTTTGACAATAAAACGTTGAAGCTGATTGGTTTCTGTGTGGAGCTGCACCAAATTTTGCACTTTCAAGCTTTAGTAAATCAACCCCACAGTGACATAAAGTGACTGGTGCAAATAAACCATACTTATAAACAGTGCTGTCTATTTCAAGCAGATATCATGTGAATATATGTGACTAATGCAATAAACCATAAATCGGATGGCTCTGTCTATTAGAAAAAGTGCAAAGCCGAATGGATATGTTATGTGTCTCAAGGCTGGACACACAGACCGAGCTGAATAAAACAAATATGAATCACAATATGCTGTTTGTACTTTAAATCCTTTGGCTGGATTAGAAAAAACAAAAAATGTGCAAGAAAAACAACATAAAATAAAATTCAAGTCTGTGTCCTTAAAATATCCGCCACCAGTGTGGGACATCTGTACAGTACTGGCCAAAGTTGTGTAAGTAAATGCAATTCCTTAGCAGGTGTCACCCATAAGTGTCCTAGCTCCTCACCTGGGATATGCTAGAACACCTGCATATAAAGGTATCTTTGCAAAGGTGCTCCTGTAGTCAGCCTCTAGGGGTCTCCTTTGTGCCTCCTTAGTATATTTCTATGTTCTCTATGTTGTTGGTTGGAAGCCTGGATCCCATGAGTTTTCAGAAAAGTAAAACCTCCCAATAGTTGGAATGAAAAAACAAAGAGGGGACTTCCTTGGTGTAATAACGTTTTTTAAAACATTTATTAAAACAACTATTTTCACACTCACATTTAAAAACAGGGAGATGCTCCTATCTCCATGAGCGCCGAGCTCGTGTGTGCTCCGATCTGAGTTCCAAACACCTCTGCTACCGCCCTAGATACGTTCGTGTGTTTGTACGTTCGTCGTCGCTGCCATTTTGTTGTAGTCCTATGTTCGTCATGTCGCGGCCATTTTGTTGTGGTCCTATGTATTTTACTGATATTTGCTGTGTGTCTTATGCCTAAGTGTCAGACTTAGAGTTAGGTTAACTTTTGTCTTATACTTCAGATGAATTAGTGAATTGATTGTTACTTAGATATATAAGAGATATTTTTTTTAAAAATAAAGGGTTTGAAGTGAATTGCTATTTGACTGGTCACGACTTATATTTACCATAGTGTTCATTGCGGCCATTTTCTTAGAGCCCATGATGCTCATTGTGGCCATTTTCTTAGAGCCCATAGTGTTCATTGTGGCCCATGATGTGTTAACCAACTCCAAATACAGCGAGGGAATTCATTTAGCCACTGCTGTTTGAGTCTCTGTGTGTGTGTGTTTGTTCCTGAACCCAAATGGTTATTTATACTATTTTATTTTTGCTGTTTTATATATGTGACACATTGCTTTTCCATCATTGTGCTGAGCTGAGGTGGTTGGTGCTCCATAATATATAACTACATAATGTACAATATTTCCCATTTTCTATGTACAACAGTTCATCATAGAAAGTGCTATATCTTATATACTGATGATCTTGTGAAAGAGAAGGTGTTGTGTTTTTCTGTTTGAACTAATGTTCTGTGTAATATGGCCATGTTTCTGGCAGGATCAAAACTGGAATATTTCTACTATCTGGACAATTTTAAACCACTATTCTTCTATATACTAATTCTTTGTAGGAAGGTGATGATATTGTAGTCATATCAGTTATAACTGTTCTTCTAGAACTATGGACATTATTTATGGCAGGATCAACAAGATCTATTGTTGTACTAGTCACATCAGTTTGTAACTGATGCTCTAGAACTGTAGACATTATATGTGGCAGGATCAACATAGCTATAGAGCTACTGTTCCAGACCCATGGACGTTGTTTATGGCAGGGTCAAAAAATAAAAAATGAATCTAATGATGCTATTGATGTCACATCAGTAGCGACTGCTATTCCAGAACTATAGACGTTATTTATGGCAGGATCCACACAGACTAGAGGATATCTGACATTTCAAACTGAAAATAACTATTTTTTCAGAAATCATTGATAAAGCAACTGAGATCGAACTCTATGTTTAATCCATATGGCGCAAGCGTTTTCATAAGGTAAATCCATTTTGATTCAAGTTGATTCAATGTTCTTATTTTATGGCTTCCTCCCCAATGTCTCGTGTATGGCTCTATGCCCCAAAATTTCAATTGTTTCGGGTCTTTTTGATGTACTTTTGCAAAAGTGTCTTGATACACTGTGCTTATCTAATCCTTTTTGTATATTTTGCACATATTCATTTATCCTCACTTTCAGCGGTCTTTTAGTTTGTCCAAAGTATGGCAGACCGCAACTGCATTCTAATGCATACACGGCTTCTTCTGTATTGCATCCTATGAATTCATTGATTTTATAGGAGATCCCTGTATTAGTTGATACAAAGTTGAATTTCCTTTCATTTGGGTGTTTTGTCCGGGTACAGGCATAACACCTTCTACAAGGGTAAAAGCCTTTACCAGTAATGAAAGAAAAGTTTCTTTTCGGAGGGTCAATTACATTTCAGACTAACTTGTCCCTTAGAGTGGGGGCTCTTTTGTAGATGAATTGAGGTTGGTCCGGCAATATGGATGTAAGGTCTCTGTCTGCTTTTAAAATGTGCCAATGGCGGTTGATGATTTTTTCCACTTGTTTGTATTGGATGTTATAGTCTAGAATTATTGGTACTTTGTCAGGCTGCGGTTGACTGGGTTCTTTGTTTTTTTAAGAGTGTTCTTCTATCTGACACGGATACTCGTCATATGGTTTCTTCTATATATTTCTTGTCATATCCTTTGCTGATAAATCTTTGTCCAAGATGATTTGCTTGTTCAAGATAGTCTGAATTATTGGTACAATTTCGTTTGAGCCTAAGTAATTGGCCTTTTGGCATATTAAATAGCCAGTTCTTATGATGGCAACTCTCCATTGGTAGGTAGCTATTCCGATCACTAGCCTTATCGATGGATGGTTACCTCTCAACGGTAGTATTCTTGACCGATAAATTATACGGTTTTCCGGT
>BLSH010416411.1:129906-147439 GCA_018402905.1 Glandirana rugosa | reverse complement strand
AAAAAAAATTCAGTCCTCAGTGCCCAGGCCAGATAGGTTCAAGCAACCGTAGTCAGCATCTGCATTATATGGTGCAGGAATATATAGGGGTAAAACAGACTTGGAGACCTTTCCAACTGAGAATCCACTGAGTGTCTGGGTCTTGAGGATGGACCACTGGCTGGAACTTGCTGAATATGCAATTGAGTTACTGGCCTGTCCTGCATCCAGCGTGCTTTCTGAACAGATGTTCAATGCAGCTGGAGGGTTCATAACCGATCAAAGAGTGCGCCTGCCCACAAACTCAGTTGATAGGCTCACTTTTATAAAAATGAATCAGTCCTGGATCAGCAGCTATCAAGCCCCTGATGCTGATGCAACTGATTCAATTTGCTATGGATCTGGGATCCCTTTAAGACTTCCCCTGCTCCTATTCCTCCTGTCCATAATCCAGAACAATATTTTGTATTTAGGGCACCACCAATACCTAAAGCCCATTTTTTCTGCACCTTGTTTACAGGGGCATGCCATAAATTTTTTTTAAACTAGTTTACAACTGCAGAGCCCGTTCCTGCACCCCAACAAGAGTAACTGCAAGGGGTTACAGTGTTCTGGCAATGCCAACACCCAAGACCCAATTTTTCAGCACCTTTTTGACTGGGGCATGTCATTACAAATTGTAAACTAATTTACAACAGCAGGGCCTGTTCCTGCGCCCAACAAAAGTAACTGCAAGGGGGTCACATTGTTCTGGCACAGCCAACACCCAAGTCTCAATTTTTCAGCACCTTTTTGACTTTTTAAACTAATTTACAATTTTTTTTTTTAAAAAAATGATGTGAGCGTCTCCCCAAAGTCCATACCAGGCACTTCAGGTCTGGTATGGATTTTAAGGGGAACTCCATGCCAAATTGAAAAAAAAATGGCGTAGGAGTCCCCCCAAAATCCAAATCAGACCCTTATCTGAGCACGCAGCCCTGGCATGGCAAGAGAGGGTGGGGACGAGCGAGTGCCCCTTTCCAAACCATACCAGGCCACATGCCCTCACCATGGGGAGGATACTTTGAAGTCCCCCCAAAGCACCTTGTCCCCATGTTAATGGGGAGAAGGGCCTCATCCCCACAACCCTTGCCGGTGGTTGTGGGGGTCTGGGGGCAGGGGCTTATCTGAATCTGGAAGCCCTCTTTAATACATTGTACCCCTACCCATTCACCAAAAAGGGACTAAAGTGGTACAAAAAACAAGAGGCAGTTTTCGACAAGTCCTTTATTGTATAAAATAGCTCTTCTTCTTTCTTCCTCCATTCCCTCCTCCTTCTTCCTCCTTCTTCTGGTCTTCTGCTTCTTCTTTCGGTCCTTTTCCTTTCTCTCTTCATCTTCAATCTTCATCTTCTTCTACCTTCTTCTTTCACCGTCCTGGCTCCCGTTGCCGCAGCCGTGCAGTCCAGAGGCGTCTCCCAGAATGGGCGGTCTTAATTTTGACATTTTGACAGAAGATCAGCTATTTTACACAATAAAGGACTTGTCAAAAACTGCCTCTTGTTTTTTGTACCACTTTACTTCTTTTTTGGTGAATGGGTAGGGGTATAATGTACCCCATACCTATTCCCATAGGGGGGTCAGGATTTGGGGGCCTCCCTATTAAAGGGGGCTTCCAGATTCCGATAAGCCCCAGCCCACAGACCCCCACAACCACCGGCAACATGGGGATAAGGTGCTTTGGGGGGGCCTCAAAGCATCCTCTCCATGTTGAGGGCGTGTGGCCTGGTATGGTTCGGAGGGGGGGGGGCGCTCACTCTTCCCCACCCCCTCCTGCCATGTCAGGGCTGTTTGCTCGGATAAGGGTCTGGTTTGGCTTTTGGAGGGGCCCCTATGCCATTCTTTTTAAATTTGGCATGGTGTTCCCCTTAAAATCCATACCAGACCTGAAGGGCCTGGTTTGGATTGGGGGACCCTCACGTAATTTTTTTTTAATTTTGGCCCGGGTTCCCCTTAAAATCCATACAAGACCTGAAGGGCCTGGTACAGACTTTGGGGGGACTCCTATGCAATTTTTTTTTTGGGCGGAGTTCCCCTTAAAATGCATACCTGACCTGAAGGGACTGTTATGGACTTTGGGGGGGAACCCAACACAATTTTTAAAAAAATTAGGAGTGGGGTTCCCCTTACAATCCATACCAGACCTGGTGTGGACTGAGGGGGGGTAGGCAACGCAATGCTTTTTCAGTGATTTTATCTATATTGCCAGGAACCATTGCAGTGGCGATAATAAATTAAATTTTTTCCTTTGGAAATGTCATTTTGCTTTGACTGTGTTGTAAACATCACAGAGGTGTGCCCTTTTACAGACAGACTAAGGGGACCCCCCCCCCCCCCCACCAGGCACGATATTTAAAGGAATACTTCATTTTCATTGTTTCACGTTAAGCATTATGAAAATCACTGCTCCTGAAAAAACGATTGATTTCAAAACTTTTTTTGCATTGATACATGTCCCCTAGGGCAGGACCCAGGTCCCCATACACTTTTTAGGGCATTAACTTGCATATAAGCCTTTAAAATGAAGACTTTTGATTTTTCGTGTTCGAGTCCCATTGATTTTAACGGCTTTCGCATGTTCGCATAGATTTTTTGCCTGTTCACAAGTTCTGGTAAGTACGTAAGAATAACCAAATCGTAATCATACCAAGTCAGGGTTATACACGGGAGATCAAGCAGTGGGGAGCTGGGAACAAGACAGGTCAGGGAAAGGGAACCAGGAGATGGGCTGAGCAGGAAGGAAGGGATCAGGCTGCAGGAACAGGGACAGAGTCCAGAACAGGAGAAGGGAAACAGGCTTCAGGAACACAGGTCAGGGGCACAAGGAGAAAATACCAAGGCAAACTAAAACAGCATTCCCCAGGTGATGCCTGATTGCAGGGTATGATGTCAGCTCCTGACTGCCGAGAGACACCCACTGGTGGGCAATGGAACTGCAGCCTATAGATCTTGGAGCACAGTGCCACCAGCAGGTGAAAACTCTTCTGACCATCAGCCTCCGACTGCTGAGGGACACCCGCTGGTGGACAGCAGAACTGCAGCCCATAGATCTGAGAGCTACAGTGCCACCAGCAGGTGAAATCTTTCCTTACACTGGGGGTTTCCTTAGTCTGCCTGTAAAGTGGCACATCTGTACTGTGTATAGAACCTGCTGCAGCAAAACTGACATTTATAATAAAAAAAATTATATATAAATTGATGGCAGTAAGATACCATTGCTGGCGATACAAAAATGTTAAAAAATGGCGTGGGGGTCCCCCCAATCCATACCAGGTCTTTTGGGTCTGATATGGTTTTAAAGGAGAACCCCACACCAAAACAAAAACCATAGCATGGGGTCACCCCAATATCCATACCAGACCCTTATCCAATCATGCAGCCCAGCAGGTCAGGAGAGGGAGCGAGCAAGTGCCCCTCTTGAACCATATCAGGCCACATGCCCTTAATATGGGGTGTGCCTTGAGCCCCCCACGTCAAAGCACTTTGTTCCAATGTTGATGTGGACAAGGGACTCTTCTCAACAACCCTGGGCTGTGGTTGTGGGGGTCTGCAGTCATGGGGCTTATCTGAATCTGGAAGCCCCTTTAACAAGGAGGCCCCTAGATCCTGGCTCTACCCAGTGTGAATGAGCATGGGGTACATTGTACCCCTACCTATTCACCAAAAAAGTGTCAAAAAGAAATACAAAAACACACACAGCTTTTGACAATTCCTATATTAAAAATAAAAAAATGTCCCTCAATGTAAATCCATCATCAATCACAACGCCACCGCCATCACCGGACCCGAAAAAAGAAGAAAAAATGCTTAGCCTGCAACGAAGTATAACCGCCTACTCCGCCACCTGACAATTCTTAAATGGGTAATGGCCAGAGCCACCTGGTGATGTCACCTGGTGGCACCGCCCCATGTGACATCACCGATTGGTGCATGCTGGGTCAGTGACTTCACATGGCAGATCTATATTTATATCGGGGGACATTGCTTTTTTATTTTTATTAAACAAATTGTCAAAAACTGTGTGTGTGTTTTTATTTTTTTTGTCACTTTTTGGTGAATGGGTAGGGGTACTATATACCCCATAGTCATTCACATGGGGAGGTGTCTTGTTAAAGGAGGCTTCTAGATTCCAATAAGCCCCCTGCCCGCAGACCCCCACAACCACAGCCCAGGGTTGTGGGGAAGAGGCCCATGTCCCCATCAACATGGGAGTAATGTCCTTTGGGGAGGGGGGGCAGAGCCCAGTGCACCAAATCACCCACCATGTTGAGGGCATGTGGCTTTGTATGGCTCAGGAGGGGGGTGCTCACTCGACCCCCCCATTTTATGGCCTGCTGGGCTGCATGCTCGGGTAAGAGTCTGGTATGGATCTTGGGGGGGACCCCACACAGTTTTCTATTTACATTTTTGTATTGCAATGTTTTTTTCTATTCAGCTGTCAGTGGGGAAGCCCATTGACAGCTAACTCATCCATTGTTAAGGATGCAGCGGCCAGCTTCCCGGCCCTTTCCTTAACAACAAACTATTCACTATGCCATGATTGGGCAAAGCTTTGCTCAATCAGAGGTTAGAATGCACAGTGCATTGTGGGGCACTTGGCGGGTGAGCAAATTTGGGTGTACAACAAACTCTATTGGTAATCAAACATGTGTGCTATAAATGTTAATTTCATCTTATCTACATATAATGACCTGCAACTACTGTAAGCAGGTGGCTTGTGCCCTTGGTGCTAAAAAGTGCATATCTTCTAGCCAATATTACATTGCCAATGGGCAAATTATTTTTAGAGACCCTTAGTAAAATTGAATGCTTGGAATAGCCACATTCTAATGCAAAAAGTATTTAGGGTGCAAACAACTTAAAATTATTCAGAAGGCTGCCATGCTTTGGATCAGTATCTCTGGTATATCATTGTAAGGAATGAGAAATCTGATCCAATTATAAAATGGTAATGGGATCTTTTGCACACTTTCCCAGTTTACTCGCATCTTGCAGGGTGCTCAGGTTGCACTCCCTGATTGTGCTTTATTCCAGGACAGTGGTCCCATGCTGACCAGTGCTAAGGTATTGAAAGATCTCATAGCTCAGAGCACATGTTATGTTGATGATAAGTTGCCAACCATCCAATAATACAATCTCTTTGTAAAAAAAATCTGTAAATGTCCATGGACAGGCGCATGCACCAGTAAATATTGTCTAAGTTCACCCAAAATGCACTGCACATGCGCAGTTCTGAAGTTAGCCGATTCATGTTCGGGGAAGCTTGGGATGAACTGTATCTGCTAAGCTTGGTATGAGCTGTATCATGCTGCTGCTCTGTATGCTTTTGCCTTCCTCTGATTTTCTCCCAATTCTCAAGTTCTTTTGTCTATTAACATATTTCTTTCACCTTTGGTATCCATTCTTTGTTGCATATAAATACCCCTGAGGGACAGAGCATTGCCACCCTTTAATGGAAAGTACCTCCACAAGGGCCCTTACAGCAGGACTAAGAGTAGTTAATTTTATGAAAACTGCAGGTTTAAAGGTATTGATAAATAATTTTGAAATTATGTTTAGTTTTAACATGTTAAAGCCTATAAGACACGTTAGCAATTGGATTCACATATACTTTAATATTAAAAGAGCTATAGTACATAAAATGTTGAAGATCTCAGTTCAAATCTATGGGTTTTTTTTCATTCATGAGTTTGAAACACCATGTTATATGCTATATTGTCCCCACCAACGTGTCAATTGTCTCAACAATTGCTGGTTTTGATTATTTTGGTATGCTCAGACAAAATTTCTTGTAATGGAGGAATTTGATTTTTTTTATAATGTTTGTTTGTCCAGTGGTTTATACTGTATGTGTCTGCGAGACTCTCACTTGTGCCACAGTAATTAACAGTATTTTTAAATGATCTATTGTTTCAGTTTTTGACATATTTTGCAATTAGCTTCTTCTCTAACAGGGGTAATTTAATTAAAACTACATACATAATGCCACACCACAGAGGACAAGGGCGGGCACCCTCTGGTAGGGGCCACAGGGAGAGGCATGCACAAATTGTTGGCATCTAACTTACACTGTTTTTTCTTATACTTCCCAGGTGATCCAAGTTTATTCACATTCAAATATTGAAATGTGAATATACCTCTGCACTACCCAAGTAGGGATGGGACAAAATTAACAATAATAATGATATTACAGTGATAGAAGTAGTAAACTGGTGACTGTGTGAATAATCATAAAACAAGTGTTTTATGGAGTGTCTTCACAAAAGGCAAGTGGTGTAAATGCATAGGTTGGTTTCTTATACCCTAAATATATGGAGTTAGTGTGAGAGATGGAGTGGCTTAAAGGGGCCACCACTAAAGATCACCTATTCCTGGAATTCCTGGAATTAATCCAAGATTGATGTACATCTTCTACCTTATACTACAACCATAAGGCTTATTTATTGCCTTTTTAAGGTGAGAGTTGTGGGAGCTCAAGGAGTTGGAAGCACATTGATCTGATTTTCATATATGCAAGTGGCACTTTATTTGGTGATTAGTGACGGTATTTGACACATCACTGTTGAAAAATGAACTATTATTTATTATAATTTGATTACACACCTTTGCAATGGACTGCACCATGTAATCACTGTATATGTTTATGTTTATATATATATATATATATATATATATATATATTTTATGATTCTAATGGTATACAAAAGAGGACACAATTTGTGACACACACACATACGATAGAGTTTGCGAGACACCAACCTATACGCTTTATACTATTCACATTTATTCCCCCTATATATGTAACACATGATGTGTTAATTGCAAAATGTATCAAAAACTAAAACTTCTCTGGCACTGTACTATACAAAACTGTATCTATATAGGGATAAGCATGGTTCTGATCCCAAAGGGTCTACGTGTACGGCAGTGACAATCAGAAATATGTATGAGGTTTTTTATATTTGGTAGAGGCTGCCTACCAGGGATAACAGAAGGCCATATTACATAGGCCTTATTTAAGTGAGTGTGCCTATGTCTTATGATGTGATTTTTATTTTATTTTGTATGGATTGCATGGTGCAACAGCATGATTAAGTTTTATACAAAAATGTGTTACTAATCTTTGGCACTAGAAAAGGGTCCCATTGATTGAGCAAGTAAGCAAATAATGTTTGTCAAAAGTGATTTAAATGTGTAAAATAAATCTCATATATGAAAGCAGTTGTGTGACATAAAGGTAAAGGTGTTTATCAATATGGATTCTATCAGTGACAGAACACCAACCCAAACATTCAGGAATCAAAAGAGATGTTGTAAGGATGTATGTACAGTATGTATTTAACAGGTGCATAAAATATGGGTACCTTAGGAATGATACTTTCAACAATGTACATAGCGGTCAGTGTTATCTTCCAGGTAACTTATGCCAGTGAAATCATAGAACAGGTAAGCAATGTTGTACAGATAAGGGAGCAGTCCCTTGAGCTGTCTTATCTTATATAATATTCTAAGGAACATACTCTTGTATTGGTTCCCCTTCATAATAACAACATCATGCCATTTGTCTCATGGTTTATTTAGCGCAGTGCTGTTGGATAAATCATGTGAATCTTTCAATTTAGCCAGTGATAGATTATCAAAAACATTCTTCTGTATAGGTAATCTATCATTTTCTTTTGAAACAACCTTGACAAGGGCATGAGCACTTGAATTGAAAGAAAGGAAAAAAATAATTTAGAATGCTTGTTGAACACACTCAGTTGAAAGTTACCATTTTGTTCAGAAAATGTTACCTCAACAAGCAGAGCCAAAGCATTTTGCTCAAGATTTACTGCCCTCTATATCCACAGATTTGTAAAATCCTTGAGATATTTGTATACTTCTGTTTATATTGAGAACCAACCTTCAATTAATCCATATAGTAAATGAATTTTAGAATAAAAATGTGAAATCATAAGCTTCAGTTTAGATTTCTATGAAATAATAATATTTCCACTGTTTTATGAAAATATCAGCTATTTTATATCAAATGTAGAGAAATTGAACAGAGTATTATAGTAAAATATGATATAGGGTGTTAGGCACCATACTGTGTAGCAATGAATTACTTATAGCATATAGTGTCAATTCTTTAAATGTGAGCATGCCACAAGCCTCTCAATAGCTGAAATGAATCGTCAATATCACTTCCACATATTGTAAGCGAGGAGCAAAGAATTGTAGTGTTATCTATAGATAACTTATTTTACATTCAAGGCCAACAATTCAGACAACCCCAAAATAATAAATAACTTGGTAGTTGTAGAGTTACAATATGCTTGTACAATAGTTCTGCAAACTTTGTAACAGAAGGATGTGCTACTACTACTACTACTGCAATATTTACCACTACCACTGCTGCCATTGATGTTACTACAACAAGTAGTAATAACGGTAGTAGCAAAATCCTTTGACTTTACAGTTTTTCCAGTACCTCTCCTACCATTACTGCTACTAACATTGTAAGAAGTAATTGTGTGGTCTCTCTTTGCACCTCCCCTTTTAACATCCACTTTATAAACTGTGTGCAAGGAAAATAACTATTTTAATATACCTAAATATATCTTGATAAACAAAGTATGCTTTTAAACCAAATTATATTTAGGAAGATACAGCTATTAAACAAAAAATCAGCTACTAAGATGAAATATAATCATTTCAGGACCATGGAGAGAGCATGAGGCACAACTTATTATTATCAAGAATAAAGTGTAGCACTTCTCCGATATGTATGGCATAAGCTATGAGCAGACTTGTGTTTGTGTTCTCTTTCAGCATACTGTGGCATTTCAGCCTAAATAAATATACACGTAAAAAAAAGAACGACATTGGTTAAAATGTACTACTCTCCAGTCATGTTCATGGCAGCTAAAGACAATAGTGAATCTGATCTCAGTGTCATTGGCTCATTAGTAGACACAACATATTCCATGCATGTTAAACATACATTACCTAGTAAGCTATAACACTACAATTTTGTATAGAGGCAAGCTGTATGTAATAGTCTATAGCACTGATCCACATGAAAGAGATTATTTGATTAGAAACTCTTGTAGTGCCTATATCCTTCCTTCCTGGATAGTGCAGCAGGATATGAATTAACCTTTTTTCTGCTAGAGTACAGAACTTGCAGCGTTGCAGCCATCAAACGTTCTTGCCTTATAGGTTGTGTTGACATACTTGCTAAATGCTGTCTTGGTATAATCAACAAGTGCCTCTGTCAACATTCGGTGTGAAAGCAGTGCCAATGACACATAACTGTCATTTTATTAATTTCAGTTGAAATCTTAGCAGATATCTAAATGATGACTGTAATACAAACAACACAAGATGCTGACTGTAGATTTATATCATTTACTGGCAACATACAAATGTTTTAATGTCAGGGAAACCAGTCAGACATTCACTTTCCTTTCTGCAGTGCATGGGGGAAGCTAAGAGCTGCTCTGTTGCTGAGTTTCTGCACGTTTGCTCTTTGGAAGCTTCAATAAATTTGTAAAGAAAGCTATTTATTCACACTGTGCCCAGTACAAAATTACCAGTACTGCACCTAAAGGATATTAAGAGAATGTAGTTATAAATAATACTTTGGTGTTATTAACGATCAACATTTTGCCTATATTAAATGCTGCCATCTCCAGTAGGGTACTTAAGGATGCACTAGGTAAATGGCATACTGCCTGTGTTATCTTCACAGTATCTATCTATTCTCTTTATTGTTTGCATGCTACAGCAAGCGTTCAAGTATACGGACAAGAAACAACAGACTAGCTATGATCAACATGTTGTTCATTATAATCCCACACAAACACAGCATACGTTATTAACTATAAGACACATGCAGTACAGCCAATGCTAATTATAAAAAGCAAGCACAATTATAGTATAGTATATAAAAAATGACATTATTCTGATAATATAAAAGTAGCCTAGAGATTGCTTTTATCATTAGAACCCTTACTACTATCCTTCATTTAAAAAGTGCCAACATACTATTTAACCCTAAACAACAACATCAACATGTGAAATGTAATCATTAATTGACATCATGTTTTGTATAGTAGGGTTTACAGTAATGCTGCCAAAAAATCCCAGCACACCCTTTTTCAATTACTAACCAGCATTAAGAAAGAAGGTCCCAATTCTGCTAATACACGTGGGTCTTCCAGTGGGTGTGATAAATCTGAAAGAAAAAAAAAAAAACTTCTTTTTTCTATTGCTTTTCCAGCTTCCTTTTTATAAAGCTTAGATAAAATGGAAACTTTCTGAGGTCATCCTTAAAAATCACAAGATGAGATCCTTATCAAATTGACATGAGTAGATAGGCAAGATTGTTTATATTCCAGCATGGATCTTTGGAAACACAATCCTCTTAAGCTGTGTATAGATCTGTCATCTCATCAATGAAAGTGGATGCTCCCCAGAATCTTGGTGCCATTATCTCTTCTTTTAAAATGGTAAGCAGTGTCATATCACATAAAGAATCAACATCATCTCCAGGTCAGTCGGGAAAGCTGGTCTGTTCGCTGCATTCCTGGCTGTGCTTGCAACAGCCCATGATTTATGGTGTCCTTCCTGAGATGAAACTGTAGCTCGCTGTTCCTTTGTCACCTCCCTAGGTTCAGATGTTTAGCGTTCTGGATGACTGAAAAAAACAGTGACCCAAAATGTAAAGTCCAGTAACTCACTAAAGGAGCAGGAGGATCAGTCTGACATTGCCAGACAAGCTGTCAAGAGCTGCGTTGCCAACTCACTTAATCCTGCTGGAAAAATCATTTAGCAGGGATTTTCCCTGTGCAACAAATCTAACTACTATATCTTCTATAACATCCACTAGGAAAGTGCCTTGAATATAGTCCTTTAAGAAATCTGACAGAATGAATTACAATTCAAAAATGCACACAATGAAAGTGTTTTGCATTTCATTTAAATGCATGAGCACAACTGAATCTATGCAGGGAACAGCACATAAGATCTATCTGTCTCTATTGAACTCATGAATCTGGAGCTCTGGCTGGGAGAGAATCAGGAGGAGGGAGATGGGAGGTGCTGGAAGGGGATTCTCTCTGCCTATGCATACAATAAGTCAGAAGACATCTTCTCTAAATAGGGATTTCAAAGCGTTTCTGAATCTCAAGTTGTATGATTTCACAGACCACAGAGAATGAAAAAAAAAAAAAAAAAACAACAGAGGCTTAGAGGCCAGGAGGGGAAGCTGACTATCCTTGCACTGTAAGCAATGAATCAGGTCACAGTTCTACCTGCATTCAGTCTTCCAATTTCTATTTTCCAATTCACTAGAGGGTCATTTTTTTTATCTGCTGATTCTTTTTAAAACCAAGTCACAGGCTACACACCTATCCAGAAAAAATTCAAACAAATCATGATCTTAATTTTACCTTTTCTTAGTTGTATTATTATTACCATATCATCAACAATAATAATATGACATAAAAACATAAAATAATGACATCAGAAAAAGAGCAAATAATCAAGTGAAGATTGCTAAAAAGTTAATTATAAATGGACCAGGGGCGTACCTAGAGCATTTGGCCCCCTGGGCAGATCCTACACCTGGCACCCCCCCCCCCACACACACACACACACACACACACACTTCAAAATATAGAAACACTCACAAAAATTTGTAATGCCTTTAAGAATATGTATTACAAATTTCACAGACCTCGATCACAATGCCCCTTGAAGTCTGTCACCCGTCTCTCTAATCACAGTGTTATTGTAAAATTATAAACTTAGCCTACTTAGAAGTGGACTGCAGGCCCTGCGCTGGGCTGCAGGGCTGGTGCAAGGATTTTTTCCTACACAGTTTCTACATAGGTAAAAGTGCAACATGCATTGCAGTTACTCCATAAATATTACATTATGCACCACCACAAAAAATTACAGTATGCGTCATGACATATATTACAGTACATTGCTCCACCACAAATATTACAGTATGCTCCATCACTAATATTACAGTATGCTCCATCACTAATATTACAGTACGCTCCACAAATATTACAGTAGCTGCTTCACCACAAATTTTACAGTACACTGCTCCATCACTAATATTACAGTAAGCTCCACAAATATTACAGTACGCTGCTTCACCACAAATAGTACAGTACACTGCTCCATCACAAATATAACAGTACACTGTCCATCACAAATATTATAGTACACTGTCCATCACAAATATTACAGTACACTGGGCACCAGCACACCTCCGTAACCCCTCAGAACCTTCTTTTATCCCCAGAACACCCTTGTACTCCCCAACACATCTCTGTACCCTCAGCATGCTTTTGTACCTCTCTGGACATCTATGCACCCCCAGAATGCCTCTGAACACCTTAGCTTGCCTGTGTGCCCCCATCACAACTCCATGTCCACATTTTAACATTGTACCCCCAGGACACCTCCGTACCACTTTGCTCTTCTCTGCCCCCACACACATATCTTTGCACCCCCTTGTACACCACACTTCCATACCCCCCACAATCCACAATCCTCTACACCCCTCATATGTATCCCCAAGTAAACCTCTGTAACCCAGGCCCCTTCTGTACTCCCTTGTACACCTCTGCACCCCCAGAATCCTCTGTATCCTTCAGTAGGTCTTCATACCCTCAGCACTCCTCTGCACCCCCCAGCACATGTACACTTTGATACACTCTGCTGCATATCTCTGCAATCCCCCCAGACACACACACACACACACACACACACACACACACACACACAAACACAATTCTGTACTACTGATTAGCAGCTCTTTGATGCCTGCCCTGCTATAGTGGCCGAGCAACTCACTGTACACAAGCCGGTTCCTGTCTGGATCAGAAGCCCCTCCCCCTCCACTGTAAAGTGTGCACTGCTGGCCGGAGGTGTAAATGGAGATGCCAGGCACCACAGAGTTGCTCCCCCCACCTCACTGTATAGCAGGTTCGAGTCCTCTCCCAGCTGTCTGCCTCTACATGCCTCCCTGCACATCCCATGGCCACACCGAGAGAAGGAGTGGAGCTGCCAGCCCTTAATGACAAAAAATAAAGATTTTACTGAACCCCCCCAATGTGTGGCACCTGGGGCAGCCTGCACCCCCCCCCCCCCTTGGTATGCTACAGAAATGGGCACTATGATTTTCCCTAACAAGGGTGTAACATCAGTTTTATTAGTGATGAGTAAATCTGCTTATCTGATATGCAAGGAGGTTCGGTGAACACATAAAAAAAAAGTAAACTCAATTGAAGTCAATAGGAGGAGAAAACAGAAAATTGCATACTCACCTTTTCATAATTTTCCTTTATTGATGCATCTTCATGACAACATACAATGAGTTGTGGCTCTGGCCCCACAACCTGATAGAACTGGTTTACTATAAATCAAAGACAGACCCGGCTCACAGCATTCCCTGTGACTCTTATCATTTGAGTGGGAATCAGTATACTGTAATGAAGATGCACCAGGAAAGGCAAATTATGGAAAGGTGAGTATACAGTTTTCTGTTTTCCTGGCACATCATGGCAGCATACAATGGGAACTCTGGTTGCTACAATCTCTGTAAAAAGGGTGCCAGAACTGCAGGCTTTGCACTCAAGGAGCTTAATTGAATGCTCTACTCTGACAGAACTTGTAAATACCACAAAAACCTAATTCTTTGGGCTGTGAAGATGAATTAATTAATTAGCTATCAACATTTTGTACATTGGGTAGCAGAGCATCCCGTGCAGAATAAGCACCTCCCGACTGCTGGCTAGAAGAAGGATGCCATTCAAGTACTGGTGTATTCTCACCCCTTGCTATTGCAGGCAGTAGGACCTTTGTGAATGTCCTGGGGAGGTGGACAGACTGAAGGGGAGGCACCAAAACTGGTAGTGTAACTGAAATACAGGATGGATTGGGACAAGTAAGTAGGTGTCTGATGAACCTACAAAGAGCATCCAATCTTCCAGATTTATCAATGACAGAATTGATTGGAGGTTCTCTATCTTGCACGACTTCCGTGCTTGTTGAGTTTTTTAAAGTTCAACACTGGGCATAGATCAGCTAATTTTGACTTTTTTATTTTTTAACTAGCAACAGAGGTGAACCAAATCCTCATCTCTTCTGGATACTTGAAACCCTCACAACCGTTAATTTTTTATTTCATTCAGCTACAAACTGGACCAGAATTTTTTGCATTTCCATCAAATCTGGTAGCCTGGCTGGCTGGAAGTAACCAGAAGGTGGGCATCCCTTAAAGTGGTCGTAAACCACTGGACAATTTCATTTTTTTTGTACCTGCAAGGTAAAGGCATAACATGCTAGTATGCATCGCATACTAACACATTATGTTAAACTTACCTTAAAACTAAGCTCTTCCAGCGCTGAGATGTCAGCACTGCAGGGCTCTCATCTTCATCCATCTTGCTTCCAGGTTCACGGACTCTGGCTCTGTGACTGCCAAGAACCGTGGTGATATCACTCCCACGCATGCACGTGGGAGCTGCCGTTCATGGCACGGAGCTCTGAAGAAAGAGTACAGGCTCCCACAGGTACTCCCTGAATGTGTACACTCTGAAAATGAATTCTGCTGTTCTCCCAAGACAGGTGCCCTAGATTTTTAAAGCTTGAACAATGAAGATTGGGCATTTCTCCAGTTCCTTTCGTAATCTTTTCCTGGTCTGTAAGATTTTGCCTCCTCATATCTACCTGGGAGTTGCTGCCTGTATGCTGGACTGATATTTCTGTTTTTCGTCAGATGATATCCACCCTGATCTGCCAATGGTCACATTTGAGATGGCTGTATCCAGTCTACTCCCAAATAGATTGTAGCTGTAGTCTGGTATCTTTCACCAGTTTGATTTTAAAGCTGGATCCGCCAACCATGGCTTCAGCAGTTATGAACTTCTTGCCATGACCATAGGCAAAATTGCTCTTGAAGAACGTCAAAGTATGTCTACTGACACCTCTGCAACAAAGTGTCCCACCAATTTCAGCTCTTACATAGCTGTTACCATCTTGTCTCTCTCTATTTCCTCTAGAAAGGCTTCTTTAATATTAAATATCCAACTCGATATTGCTCTGCCTACTGCTGCAAACTTTATTGCTGGCCTGCAGGCACCTGCAGATGCTACAGTACATAAGAGCACTTCAGATCTAGATATAATTTTTGGACTAGAGCATCTTTGATTGTAACTACAATGCGACTTGTCTTGCCAGTCGCATTAATGATGCATCCTCCATTGGAAGCGACAGCAGCATTTAACCTTTGGCTCTTTCAGGGAATACAGTTTTGACAACCTGTTTATATAGGCCTTTTTCTCTGGCCCCTGCCATTCTTCCTGGATGAACTCCTCCAGCCTTTCAATGAAGGGAAATTAGTACTTTCTAACCTTGCGGAGAGTTTGCTCCACTTCACCACAGGTAATTGTGTCTTTAACTGCCCTTGCAAAAGACTCCATTAGGGAAAAGTCAAAGCCTGTGGCTCCTTTAATGTCTTTGGTCTCCAATTCGGACACCATCTGCTGGCTCAAGTGCTAGGTAATTCAGCCGCAGACTGAGAAGTAAAGGCTTCAAGTATGGACTCCATGGCTGATTCTCTAATCAAGGCTGCTACTTCCTTGATATCCCCTTCTTTGTCAGTTGCTGCTTCCTCCAAGTGGACTAGCTTGTCATGAAAAGACTTTCCACCACAAACGTAGTACCCATTGGGGCTGGCAACCTGTGATGTTTGTAGATGCGGAGCCATACTAATTAGAGGTGAGATGATTACCTTGATGAACATTGCCCGGATGTCTGGACCTACAGTATCTCACAAAAGTGAGTGCACTCCTCACATTTTTGTAAATATTTTATTATATCTTTTCATGTGACAACACTGAAGAAATGACATTTTGGGGTTCCAATAAATACTAAACGATGGAGACTTCATCTGGCTCCCGGCGAGCTTTATTTACTACAGCTACATCTGGATGGTGCGAGCTGCTGAACAGCCTTTCCCACAACAGATGGAGGATCTACACTGAGTGCGTGTTTGCTGCTGTAACGGCAGCCAGCTTTTCCGGTGAGTGTCCATTTCACAGGGGTGCGGTGGATGATTCTGGAGCACGGTACAGGATCACCTCTTTACTTTTCAAGTCACCACCAAATTTTTGTGCACATCTTTGCATGGAACTATTGTGGTTTCACGTATAAGTTTATATTGCTGATCCTATCATGGGACTGTGCATTTAAATCTACAGGGTGGGCCATTTATATGGATACACCTTAATAAAATGGGAATGGTTGGTGATATTAACTTCCTGTTTGTGGCACATTAGCATATGTGAGGGGGGAAACTTTTCTAGATGGGTGGTGACCATGGCGGCCATTTTGAAGGCAGCCATTTTGAATCCAACTTTTGTTTTTTCAGTAGGAAGAGGGTCATGTGACACATCAAACTTATTGGGAATTTCACAAGAAATTGGTTTTAATGTAACTTTATTCTTTCATGAGTTATTTACAAGTTTCTCTTTGTTTACAGCCATTGACATGTCACTGAGGTTAACACGTGTGGAGCGGATAGAAATTGTGTTGATGTCTGGTTCATTGCAGCAGATTTCAATGCAAGACAGCCTACAAGACCACCCATCTCCCATGCTACAGTTAGCAAACTGCTTGCTAAGTTTCGTGAAACTGGTTCAGTGTTGGATTTGATTTGCCAAAATGTGGACGCATGAAATCTGTCAATAATGAAGAAACATCAGTGGCTGTCCTAGCTTCATTCAGCAAGAGCCCACAGGGTAGCACTCGCCGCATGTCACTGGAGAGTGGCATTAGTCGAACATCCCTTCGGCAGATATTAGCTACTCACAAATGGCACCCTTACAAACTCCAGCTACTGCAGCATCTCAACGAGGATGACCCAGATCGGCGCACTGAATTTGCAGAATGGGCAAAACAAAACATTGGAACAGGACCCTCAGTTTACGCAGAAGATTTTGTTCAGTGATGAGGCAAACTTTTATGTGAATGGTGAAGTTAACAAACAAAACCACCGCTATTGGTCTGACACTAACCCACATTGGATAGATCCCTCCAAGACTGTTGGAACCAAACAATTTATGGTATGGTGTGGTATATGGGGTACAAAGATAGTGGGACCATTCTTCATCAATGGAAACCTCAAGGCCACTGGATATGCTAAATTGCTACATGATGATGTGTTTCCCTCTATTACACCACCACGTGGTAGAACGACCTTTTTGAGTCCCTTGCACGGTCGAAGTCACGTATTTCTCCCTTTGTGTAGTAGTACATCGTTAAATCGTATAGGTCACCGGAACTCCAAAGGTAACTACTTCTTACCAGGGTGATAGAAACATGGGGTATATGGTGTGGTATGGTATTTAACAAACCAAGGTTGTCAGAACCTCCCTAGATAGGTTACACCCAATCACAGTCTGGTTATCGCCACCAAAACAAACAATTGAAGTGGTAAGTGTATTTTC
>BLSH010416401.1:847772-860348 GCA_018402905.1 Glandirana rugosa | reverse complement strand
TCACTGAGCTCGAGCTGTTTTGCAAGGAGGAATGGGCAAAAATTTCAGTCTCTCGATGTGCAAAACTGATAAGAGACATACCCCAAGCGACTTAAAGCTGTAATCACAGCAAAAGGTGGCGCTACAAAGTATTAACTTAAGGGAGGCTGAATAATTTTGCACGCCCAATTTTTCAGTTTTTTATTTGTTAAAAAAGTTTGAAATATCCAATAAAATTCGTTCCACTTCATGATTGTGTCCCACTTGTTGTTGATTCTTCACAAAAAATTACAGTTTTATATTTTTATGTTTGAAGCCTGAAATGTGGCAAAAGGTTGCAAAGTTCAAAGGGGGCCGAATACTTTCGCAAGGCACTGTATATAGTAGTATCACTCATCAAAACATAGGGAAGGACCCAGATGAAAACGATATATTTATATATATATATATATATATGGAAAAATTATTCCCCATGCTGGAAAATATGTAGTAAACAAGAATCAGAAATATTGTTTAAAACTCTGGGCAACTTCCTGGCTCCTAGTTTTTTTGATCCAAAACTTCATAAAACACAATCACTTACATGGCTTCATTTTAAAGGCAATTTCAGATGTGGCAGTGGTGATTGTTCCAGCTGCTCCCACATGCTGCAGGGAAATAGTCTTAAATGCGCGGTTGATGGCAGAGAATACTTTATTGACAAATTTTAGAATTGTAATACGTATTATGTAATTTTATGTCATCACCTGCGCAGCTTGCTCCATGCAATATGTGGGTAGAACCACCCGGAAACTGAGAGACAGGTTCCGGGAACATCTAGCAGATATTAGAAATAACAAATCCACTAATGTAGCTCAACATTACAATCAACTACATGGGGGGATTCTTAAAGACAATCCTCTGTTTCAAGAGCTCAATAAAAAATTGAATGACAAAATCAACAAAATTGAACGAGATACCAGAGAAGGAAAAAAGGAGAAACTCTTAAGAGATAAATTGGACTATGAGATGAATCATGTGTATGTTTGGGGAAAAAACAAACCAGTGGCAGAAACATGCCTACCAACATACGAAGAAACGGGTAAGCATTTCTGATATTGAATGTCCCAATGATACACTAGCAGCTACTGCATCGGACACATCAGGTGATTTGGCCATGTCTTCTCGGATGTCAAGCACTCCAGTTTCTTCAAAATGGACACTCAGATAAGAAAAAGAGGTTTCAGAAGAAAAAGCATATAAAACCACACGCAGGGGAGGCAGGAAGCACCGAAGATCCTGCCAAAAAAGGTATCCCCTGAGAACACAGAAGTAGAGACTTTGACCAATGTGATAAATCTTTCGGATCGATCATTAACTTGTAGTGAGATATCCTTTTTATCCAAAGGTTTAAACTTTTGTCCATCTGCTCATTTTAATCCCTTTGAGACCATCCTCGATGTTAACCGATTCATACGGAATTTAACTCCAAGAAGGCACTTTTTTGATGTTGACACTGAGGGGGTCTCTGAGGGATTGTTTGATTCCAGTCCTGATGTATGTGTAGAGAACTCATATGATTTCAGAGACATTTGTGCAGTGATTGATTTGGAAGATTTGCAGTCAGAGAGTGCGGTCAGCACCAATCCTGTATGCAATCCTAATAATATTCAATTAAATGCCTTTAAAATGTCTTCTTCTTTTTATCCGATCCAGTCTAGATGTCCAGAAATGGACAAATTCCAAAAAGCTGTGGAAAACTATTTTTACTGTCCACACGACTCACTGACCCTGGTAATGATAATTTAAATAGAGCTGAAAAATCAGCATTAAAAACTTTAATGGAAGATCACTCAATAGTTATACGGAATGCTGATAAAGGGGGAGCAGTGGTCATTTTGGACAGTGAAAATTATAGGTTAGAAGCTCTCAGGCAGTTAATGGATAAAAAAACATATACTATCCTTAAACGGGACCCTACAAAAGAATATAGGGGAATTCTATCTATGCTTATTAGAGAAGGTCTAAATTTACATGTGTTTAGCAAAAAAGAAGCAGAAGCTTTAGTACCTGAATATCCTATTCTCCCCATATTCCATCATCTTCCCAAGGTCCATAAAGGTACCTCTCCACTAACAGGATGCCCCATAGTTTCGGGGATTGGATCATTGAATGAGCATCTGGGTGAGTGGTTAGATGCGCAGTTACAACCTATTGTGCTTAGCCTACCCAGTTATTTGAAGGACACTAATCACCTTTTAGGTATTATGGAACGTTGTAGATGGCAAGAGGGGTATTGCTGGATTACATGTGATGTTTCCAGCTTATATTCCTCAATTCCACATGATCTGGCATCAATAGCTATCAATTTTTGGTTAGATCAATCTACCAACCTTAGTATTGACATTAAAATGTTCATATTGGATACACTTGATTATTTATTAAAACACAACTATTTTTTGTTCGATGAGGTGTTCTATCTCCAGAGAAGTGGCGCCGCGATGGGGGGTAAATTTTCGCCCTCACTCTCCAACCTTTATATGGGTTGGTGGGAGCGGAGCCACATTTTTGGAGATGGTAACCCCTTCAGGGATCAGATCATCATGTACTTTCGGTACATAGATGATCTGATTTTCATCTGTCACAACCAGTTGGAGTTGAATTCTTTTTTGTGCTATCTGAATGATAACACGTGTAATTTACAGTTTACTGGCTGTACAAACAATAGCACTATTAACTTTTTAGATGTTCAGCTAACTGGCAGTAAGGGGAGCAATGTCACATGCAGTCTATATAGCAAAGAATCAGCTGGTAACAGCATATTACACACTCGTTCCAGCCATCCCCACCACACAATTAAAGGGATTCCTATGGGACAATTTCTTAGGATACGCCGGATTTGCAGTGATGATACCACTTTTGAGAAAGAAGCTTCAGAACTTTATGATCGCTTCCGAGCCAGGGGCTATCCTAGATGGTCCTTAAATAGAGCCTTAAACAATGCCAGAAAAAAGAATAGAAAAGATCTTCTCTTAAAACGCAATCAACAACACACTTTATCATCTAACAAACAGAGGTGTCCTTATATAGTCCTCAGATATAGTTCTGAATTTAATCATATTAAACACATTGTCAATAAACACATGCCGATCTTATACAACGATTCCACTTGCTCCCAGATTTTGGATCAGGGTGCCAGAATAGTTGCCAAAAGAGCCAAAACTCTGGGCAACTTCCTGGCTCCTAGTTTTTTTGATCCCAAACTTCATAAAACACAATCACATAGCTTCATTTTAAAAGCAATTTCAGGATCCACTGAATGGGGGGGAGGAGTCAAAGATGGCGCTGGTGTGATCTCCTAACACGAGGCTCGCAGAGCAGGCCGCCCCGTGAACGTCCCAGCGTGCAGGCAGCCGGCATATGGAGTCGGCAGTAGCCTAAGCGGCCTCCCCAATCTCCTTCAACTCGCCTCGGACCCCCTAGTGCCTGGCATGGGTAAAGAGGAACAGCTGAACACCGGGCAAGCAGAGCGGTACGCAGCCGCGGCGGCGAGGACATCCAGCACAGCCTACAGTCACAGAGAAGAGCACGCAGGAGGATAAGAAGCGGCGCTTACTCCAAAGACGTGGCCCAATGGAGGGGTAAAAGAACCCGTGGATGTAGCAACAGGAGTCGAGTGAGACACTCGTGGAAAGCCCGGGGGCAGCAGGAGCGACCCGGGAGACGGGTGGAAGCAATACGGACAGTAGGCGGGTGGACTGCTGGATGCGGTAAGTGGGGAAAAGAGGGGGAGTGTGACAGCTGCCAATTGAACAAAGGGAAGAGACTGCCCCAAAGGTGAAGGTGAGAGAAACTGGACAGGGGGGGAGAACCTTAACTGCAATTTCAATAACAAAAGGAAAGGAAAGGAAAGGGAGGTGAGGAGGTCGTTAATACCACCCACACCACCTGTCCCCTTTTACTGCCCCCCCAGAACTACTGTAAACTGTAAACGGCAGCCCCTGAAGAGGGGAGAAGCGGATGTCATTGGACCCCACCCCCTCAGACCCAAGTGAGACAATATACTGGTACGGCGGGTAATACTCGGAGGGTATAAGCGGGATAGGCACCCCGAGAGCCCTAGGTCACTGGGATAGGCAAAGCAGTAGAAGAGAGACCGGCACACTAATACAGTAATAAATCTAAGTGACTAAATGGGCACAAAGAAAGTAACAAAGAGCGCAGGGGGGAACCCATCAAAGATGAGTGCAAGCCCGGGCACTATTAAAACCTATATGGTACAAGGAAGAGATCAAACAAGCCCATTGAGACAATCTGAGACAAAATCTAAACAGAAAGACACAAGTGCAGGTGCAAGTACTAAAACATCACAAAACAGATGCTCAACGGGGCTAAATTCAGAGGGCCAAGGAAGGAAAGATCTACCACATACAATAGTAGAAGAAGAACAAGTAGGGAACCAGATGCCCACCAAAATGGAAATAGCAGAAATGTTTATGAAGCTGGAATCATCTCTTAAAGGGGAAATGACAAATATTCGAGAAGATCTCAGTCAGATATTAAAACGGGTGGAGAAGACAGAGGAAAAAGTAGAGATCCAAGAAAGAGAGATACAGACCCTTAGAGAGCAAATGAGCAAAATACAGAGGGAGCAGCGGGAGATACGATACAGAATAGAAGATCAAGAGAATCGTAATAGGAGGAAAAACCTAAGGATAAGAGGGATTCCAGAGACTGTACCCAGGGAGGAGCTACAAAAGAGTATGGACATAATGTTTGCCCCTTTGCTGGGGAAAGGAGACACAGCAAGGGATAAACTGGAGAGGGTACATAGGGTTCCGAAACCCAGTAACCTAGGAAAGGACATACCGAGAGATGTAATAGCTCGCTTCCACAATTATAAAGATAAAGAAGAGGTGTGGCAGAAAATGAGGACAGGACATAAAATAATGTTTGAAAAAGCGGAAATTAAAATATTTGCAGACCTGGCCAGAGAAACACGCCTTAGGAGAAAGACACTCAAACCATTATTAGATCAACTGAAACAACAGGGGTGCCAATACTCATGGGGCTTCCCGGCATGCCTGATAGGTAAAAAGGAGGGTAGATCAGCAAAGTTGAGGTTCCCAGAGGAGACAGAGGGTTTTTGCAGGAAATTAAGCCTATCCATACCTGATATTCCAGGATGGAGGATTAAAGAAGATCAAATACCAACAAATGAAGACTGGCAATGGAAGCAAGTTCCGTAGAAAGATGCTGGAGGGGGTTGGGGGGGCGGGGGAGGGGAGGTAGAGAGGGAGGGGGGCGGGAGGGCGGGCTGCCCTGTGAGCCGGGAGGTGCGAAAGAGGTACCCCCCATGACAAGGGGAAGCTGGGAGCATGCATCAGCGCCAAAAAGGAGCTCCACTCTGGGGGCAACCAGGAGGGAGGGAGATGGGAGCATCCCCTACCCACCATGGTGGAAGGTTGGGGATAGACCAAAAAGCCCCACAAGGGAAGGGAAAGGGGGGAGGGAAAGGGAGGGTTCAGGTCTTCCAGGAAGGAAAGAGACAGAGTAGAAAGGGCGGTAATGAATCGCCCGGATTTCCAGTCTTGGTATTCAATCAGAAACAAAGCGACTAGCGGAGAGAAGATGGTAAAGATTATAACATATAACGTCCGGGGGCTGAGGAACCCCGGAAAGAGACAAAAAATTTTGCAGGAGGTAGACCGTCTTAGGGCAGAAATAGTGTTTCTTCAGGAGACCCATTTATCAAATGGGGAGAAAACCAGAATTTACTCCCAGAGATACCCACTATGGTTCCAGGGGGACTCACAATCAAAAAGAGGTAGCGATAGGGTTCTCGAGGAACATACAGTTTGTAATAAAAGAAAGGCTGACAGACACAGATGGAAGATTTATCTTTTTGAAAGGTAGCCTAGATAACAAAAAGTGTACATTGGCCAATATATATTGCCCCAACAAAGACCCGGCAGGATATTTATGCAGGCTGCTGGAAAAACTGGAGGGTTTCAAAGGAGGGGTGGTAATTATGGCGGGGGACTTTAATCTTTGCCTAGACCAAATCTGGGACAGTACGTCCCGTGCACAGGGGATATCAAATAAAATAAGAGGAAGAGTTAAGAAAAAGATGTTTCAAAATCAGCTTATAGATGTCTGGAGGGCGTGGCACCCGAAAGAAAGAGATTATACCTTCTTCTCCCATGTGCACGGGACATACTCAAGGATCGATTATATCCTAGTGGAACATAGAGAATTGGAGAGAGTGAAGGGAACAAAAATAGAAACAACTACAATATCAGATCACGCGCCGGTGACCCTGGAATTAGATATAGGGGAAAATATGAGAAAGGAGAAGTGCTGGAGATTAAATGAAGAACTGCTAAATGAGGAAGATACGGTGGGACGAATAAAGCTAGAATTAACCAGTTTCTTCGAGACAAACATCTCAGAAGAGATCCCTGACCCAGTAATATGGGAGGCACATAAAGCCTATATAAGAGGAGTATTGATAGCGGTAGAAAAAAAAAAAAAAAAAAGGAAAGGGGGAAGGAAAAGGAGGAGTCAATAAAGAAAATATATGAATTAGAACAAGAACATAAAAAAAGAGGGATGAATGAGGAAGTACTAAAAAGATTAATGGAGAAACGAGAGGAACTAAAAGACATAATAGAACAGGAGAACCGACTCATATACAATCACATCAAAAAAGAGAGATATCTAGGGGGAAATAAAGTAGGGAAACACTTGGCCAGGATACTAAAGAAGAAAAAATCTAGAAATTATATTGAGAAAATACACACGGAGTCAGGGAAGATTAGATATAAGACAGAGGAGATAGCAGACACCTTCCGGGAATATTACAGTAAGTTATACGCGGTAAGGAAAGGACAGAGCAACCCCCAAGAAGAGGAAAAAAGGAAAAATCAGAGGAGAGAAAAAACACAGCAATTCCTAAAATCAGCTGAGTTGCCACGAATTGATAGGGAGGAGGTAGAAGAAATGGAAGGGGAAATATATACGGAGGAGATAGAGGCAGCGATGAAAGATATGGCCCAGGGGAAGAGTCCGGGCCCGGACGGGCTCCCTATAGGGTATTATAAAAAATTCAAAGAAATACTAATTCCATTTATGAGAAAATACATGAATGGAATAGGAAGTAGGTGGGGTATGAGAAGTGAATCACTGATGGCGACCATTACAGTGATCCCGAAGGAAGGGAAGGACAGCAGTCTCTGTTCAAACTATAGGCCCATATCCCTATTAAATGCGGACACCAAGCTATTTTCAAAAATTTTGGCGACTAGATTGAAAAGGGTGGTAAAGGATATTATAAAAGAGGACCAAGTGGGTTTTGTTCCCGGGAGGGAAGGAAGAGACAATGGACTATACACTGCAAACTATATCCCCCTGCTAAATGAAATAAAAGAAGAAGTTAGAAGGATGATATATAGGCCAATGTCATGGACAGGGCGGATAAACGCGGTAAAGATGGTCATACTTCCCAAAATTCTATATAAATTTCAGATGCTGCCAATCTACATTCCGCAAGAATTCTTCCAGATATTAAAAAAAATAAAAGTCACGACATTATGTAGAGAAAAGAATAGGGGGGGGCTGGCACTACCGCACATTAAAAAATATTATAAAGCAAATATTATGACACGGGCGATAACATGGGCACAGAATGAGGGGGGGGAAAAAATGGGTCACACTAGAAAGTAAGATTAGCAAAGCACAATTAGGGAAGATTATATGGATCCCTCCGGATTTTAGGAGGTTGGATAATAACACAAGGGAATTGGACATATAACTCCCCACTCATTCCACTGTGTGGAACAGAATATTTTATGCCGGGGCACGAAAAATGGGCGGGGAAATGGATTAAAGATGAAACACTAAAACTAAGGGATGTAATGAAAGATGGGACGATTAAATCACTAGGTGACTTACAACAAAGTGACAAATTTAAGAAAATAGACACGTGGAGATATCTACAATTAAACCATTTTGTAGCGGCACTTCCCCAACCAGTAAGATCAGAAAAGGACACTACTCCAATAGAGAAGCTGTGTGAGACAACAAATAAGAGAGGAGGGATATCCAAGATGTACAAGATACTAATGATATTAGGAGAAGAAGAGCGACCCTCATATATGGACAAGTGGGAGAAGGAATTAGGCTCACAAAAATCTAAACAGCAGTGGGAAAGAATTTTAGATCTCATAGATAGAACAGCAGTGGATAGTATGACTAGAGAGATGAACTACAAATGTATTGCTATGTGGTATCTGACACCAGACAAGGTAGCAACGTTTCAAAAGGAGGGAACAGACCACTGCTGGCGAGGATGTGGGATGAAAGGGACAATGGCACACCTGTGGTGGAACTGTCCAGTGATAAAAAAAATACTGGGATGAAAGTAGGGAAATAATAAAATTGATTACAAATGAAGTAATAGATCCAGATCCCTGGGTATGTCTGTTCCATGGGGGGGCGGGTACTGGTGATAAAAAATATATTAGGTCATTAGTACCGACTCTCCTAAACGTAACAAAAAGTCTTATCCCCAAATGGTGGAACAAAAGGGAGATTCCGACACTAGAAGTGTGGTGTAACAGGGTGGATGGGGTTGCGAGCCTGGAGGGACTAAAATATTCAGATGAAAACGGAAAAGAAACAAGAAAGAAAAGATGGGAGGATTGGTCAATATTTAAAAAATCAAAAAAATATTTGGAAATAATGAAGCCAAGACTGGAATAGATTCGTAAAAGGAGAAGAGAAGTGGAAGACCTGAAGGGAGGGGGGGAAAGGGGGGAGAGGGGGGAGAGGGGGGAAGGAGGGGAGGGGGGACTGGGGGAAGGGAGAAAAAGATAGTAAGATATGGGAAAATTACCTTTAAATAAAATTGAATATTTAAGTGTGTATTTTGGTAAAAGAATAACCACGATGATGTGACAGAACCCTGGGTGCAGTATGAACGCACAAGCTGATTAAAAAGAGACCCAGGAAGTCAGCTGATGTGGAAAAAAAACAAAACAAAAAAAAAAAACGCAATTTCAGATGTGGCAGTGGTGATTGTTCCAGCTGCTCCCACATGCTGCAGGGAAATAGTCTTAAATGCGCAGTTGATGGCAGAGAATACTTTATTTACAAATTTTAGAATTGTAATACGTATTATGTAATTTATGTCATCACATGCGCAGCTTGCTCCATGCAATATGTGGGTAGAACCACCCGGAGACTGAGAGACAGGTTCCGGGAACATCTAGCAGATATTAGAAATAACAAATCCACTAATGTAGCTCGACATTACAATCAACTACATTGGGGGGGGGGGGATTCTTCATTGTTACAGTACAGGTCCAGATAATAGAGAAAGTAAAAATAGGTAGAAGAGGGGGAGATATTTTTCGCCTTCTTTGCAAACGTGAGGTCTTCTGGATTCATAAGTTAAAAAGCAGAAAACCTCACGGTTTGAACTTTGAATGGGACGTCACCCATTTTTATGACAAATAAATTAACTATTTATGACGACCAAACTAACTTTTTTGAAAAAAACTCTTCCTACACTCCACTATATACAAATGTGTTATAGGAACAGATAGAGCACAGTATATAGGGTGCTTTCTTTTTGACAGTGGAGATTAATACCAATTTGGACTTGTACAACTAGCCCCACCATACACAGCATGATTAGTTTCAATCGTTTTTGAACATATCAAGTGTTGTGTGTTGTTCTCTATCCATTTGAATCTCTCAAGTAGTGTTTCCACAGGTCCATATGTTTATACGTCTGATTGGGTTACTCTTTCATTTGCAACACTTCACTATGATAACAAATGAATAAATAACTCACTGGTTCCTGTTCTTTCTTTATATCTCCGTTACACTCTTATATACAATGTATAGTAATGTTAGAAAAAATGTTTTCTGTATTATGTTTCTCAACAGTATTGAGAGAGTGATTAAATATTTAATAACAATTATCATACACATTGTAACAACTATTGTGCGGAGACATTTTAGCAGAACCATAGCTGATTGTTCCATACTCTATGTATGGACGAAGCAGATAGAAATGAATGTGTATGTTTTTTCACTATCTTTTCACTGTTTTCTCTGCTTGCCTGTTTGGTATCTGGTCTGGTTCTTGCAATATGGTTTTAAACAATATTTCTGATTCTTGTTTACTACCTATTTTTCAGCATGGGGAACAATTTTTCCATATATATATATATATATATATATATATAGTTTTCATCTGGGTCCTTCCCTATGTTTTGATGAGTGATACTACTATATATATAACATTTTTATATCCCGCTGTTCTCTTTATTCCTTCTCCGTTTTTGCTGGAACATATGTTATTTTGCAAACACAATACATTTTGTATCTCTATTTGTATCTCTATGTGTGTCGAGATACGAAAATATTTAAAAATGCCTCAATTTTTTTGCTTTTGGTTTTGTATTTGTGTTTTTACTTATTTGCTACATGATTGTGTTTAGTGCGGACCCTGCCTTCACTATGACAGGTGTTTGCATTTAAGTATTTAGCAATCAATTTGTTCAGATCACACAGGTGATTCATCAAGTTATATATACCAACATTGTTTGCTGCTTGCTAGATTATGACTAAGCGGACATTGTTTCCGTGAAGCACGTCAATCTATTCGCATATCTGTCATGTATGCTTTTGTGGACATGTTGTGACACTTTATGTTTATGGAATAAACACTTTCCCAGCCAACAGTGGTGCTGTCAAACCTACTTTCATAGATGTCTACAGATTCTTCTGGCCTGCTTAGCAGATCTTCCAAACCTGGGTACCAATTTAGGAAACGCTGCACCACCAAATTGAGGACATGTGCCAGGCATGGCACATGTGTTAACTTTGCCCTTAGGCAGACAGGAGGTTTGTGCCATTATCGCACACCACTATTCCTGGCTCCAGCTGGCGTGGCATGAACCACCTCTGGACTTGTCCCTGCAGAGCTGCAAGAATCTATGCTCCGGTGTGGTACCTGTCCCCTAGACACACCAGCTGAAGCACTGCATTGCACCTTTTAGTCTGACTAATTGAATAGCCCTCTAAACACTTAGGGGGTACTTGAGGGTCATAGGACAATTCAGCAGAGGAGGGCATGGAGGAGGGGGTAGAGCTGACACATCTCGCATCATCACCAGCTGTATGGAGACTGGTGATGGGAAGTTCGGATCTTTTATATGAATCGGTTCATTTCTAATCGCTCATTGAAATGAACCGATTCATGTCTTTGGTTCATTTGCTGAGTCTGCTGACAAGCAAGTGAACTGAAGCTCAGGATCTGACACAACCTTGCTAAAAGATCTGAATCAGAAGACTCTGATTCACAGAAGGTTGGCAGATCCTTTTTAAGTAAAAGAAAAAGAAAAAAGTGATAAGTAAAAAATATAAAAACGAAAACCATCCCCACTGACCCTGATATCTGCATGTGAATAAACGTGCGTAGGCCATGCAAGTTTACATAAACGATGATTGCTTGACACGTTAGGTGTCGCAGCAAATGTTAGAGTGAGAGCAATAATTCTAGAAATATAATTCGTGGTTAATTCTTAACCGATGTCGATGTCGTGTACAGGCTTTTAAATTGTCACTTATGGAGTATTTAACCCTTTCCTTCCTATTGATCAGTATGATCAGAGTTATGATCAATTGGATCATAGGGTTCTGTGTTATAACCATTACAAAGTGTCCCATAATGTTTTCACTGTTGTCTTTTTTATTTTTGCTAAAAAAAAAAAAGACAGAAAACTTTGAAAAAAAACCTGTTTCATAGGTTTTTATAAAATATTGAAAACAGGTAATTTTTTTTCTTCACTGATGTGCGCTGATGAGGCTGCACTGATGGGCACTGATAGGCACTGATAAGGTGGCACTAATGGGCACTGATAGGTGGCACTGATGGTTGGCACTGATGGGCACTGATGGTTGGCACTGATGGGCAGCACTGAAGGGCACTGATCGGTGGCACTGAAGGGCACTGATAGGTGGCTCTGATAAGTAGCACTGATAGGTGGCACTGATGGGCACTGGTCGGTGATGCTGATAGGCAGCACTGATCAATGGCACTGATAGGTGGCACTGCTGGGCACTGGTCGGTGATGCTGATAGGCAGCACTGATCGGTGGCACTGATGATGCTGCACTGATGGGCATTGATTGGCAGCACTGGCGGGCAAAGGTAGGTGGCACTTGTGGGCAAAGGTAGGTGGCACTGTGGGCACTGGTAAGTGGCATTGGTACGGGGGAATGGTGTACTAGTCGACAGTCGGTTACTGTCGACTAATGCACTACATTTGTCTAGCCACTAGTCATAAAACAAAAATGGAGTGAGGTGGTCGTACTCCCCTTGTTCTTCTGCTAGTGGGCGAAGACAGTCTCCCTGTAGCCAGGGAGCGTGTCTCTCGGCGCCCACCGAGCAGACACGAGTGGTAACGGGGGACGTACATGGGTGGTCACGGTAGATGGTTACGGTGAATGGTCACGGGTGTCACGGTGGATGGAAACGGGTGTTCACGGTGGATGGAAACGGGCGGTCACGACGGTTAGTTACGGGTAGTCACGTCGTAGTAGT
>BLSH010416401.1:639062-665178 GCA_018402905.1 Glandirana rugosa | reverse complement strand
AAAAAATAAAAAAAAAATAAAAACCCCAGAAATGAATTCTCACCATCCGTAAACGCGACCACTTTTGCGCAAACCAATCAATAAACGCCGATTGCGATTTTTTTTATCGCAAATATGAGGAAGAATATAAATCGGCCAAAAACGGTGAAAAAAAATGTTTTTTTATATTTTTTTTTTGGATTTGTATTCTAGCAAAAAGTAAGAAATTTGGGTTTTTTTGCAAAATTGTCGCTCTTCTTTTGTTTATAGCGGCGATCAGAAATGACGCAGAGGTGATCAAATACCACCAAAAGAAAGCTCTATTTGTGGGAAAAAAAGGACGCAAATTTCGTTTGGGTACAATGTCGCACGACCGCGCAATTGTCAGTTAAAGCGACGCAGTGCCGAATCGCAAAAAGGGCTCCGGTCCTAAAGCTGGAAATCCTTCCGGGGCTGAAGTGGTTAAAAATACATTCCAAAACTTATCTCAAAACTTTAACATTTCACAGATTCAAAACATATAACTTTATCTTGATCCTAATTGCCTAATTTCATTGACTCTTAAAGTATTTATAATTTCACCCTTTCCCTTTTTATCAAAACCCATTATCAAACCTTATTATTAATATCATTATTTCACCCCCTTCCTTCCCGGACCAATTTTCATCTTTCAGCGCTGTCGCACTTTGAATGACAATTGCGTGGTCATGCAACGCTGTACCCAAATTACATTTTTATAATTTTTTCACACAAATAGAGCTTTCCTTTGGTGGTATTTAATCACCTCTGGGTTTTTTATTTTTTGCGCTACAAATTAAAAAAAAAATGAAAATTTTCAAAAACAATGCATTTTTCTTTGTTTCTGTTATAAAATGTTGCAAATAAGTAATTTCTCTTCATAAATTTTGACCCAAAATGATACTGCTACATTTCTTTGGTAAAAAATAACCCAAATCGGGGTTTATTTGGTGTTGGCAGTGATGGCGGACAGATGTTTTTTGCACTGTGGCAGATGTGATGGGGGACATACAGATGTTTTGTGTGTGGTGACAGATGTGATAGTTACATAGTTACATAGTAAACGAGGCTGAAAAAAGTCCATCAAGTCCAACCTATGTGTGTGTTTTTAATATCAGTATTAAAATGTATACCCCGCAATGTTGTGGTCCCTTAGGTGTGCATCTAATAGTTTTTTTTAATTTTCTAGACTCCCAGCAGAGACTACTGCTTGCGGAAGAGAATTCCACATCCTCACTGCTCTCACCGTAAAGAACCCTTTACGCTTTTTAAGTCTAAACTGCGTTTCTTCCATTTTTTGTGAATGGCCGTGTGTCTTTGTGTGCTCCCTTGCCCGGAATAGTTTTGTACCTACTGTGGGGTCACTGGCACAGTATTTGTACATTGCAATCATATCCCCTTTCAAGCGTCTCTTCTCCAGAGTGAATAAGTTCAGTGCTTGTAATCTTTCCTCATAACTTAGGTCCTCCAATCCCTTAATAAGCTTTGTGGCCCTTCTTTGTACCCTTTCCAATACCAGGACATCCTTCCTGAGGACTGGTGCCCAGAACTGGACGGCATACTCCAGGTGCGGCCTCACCAGAGATTTGTATAGTGGGAGAATTATTGTTTTATCCCTGGAGTTGATCCTTTTCTTGATGCATGCCAACACTTTGTTAGCTTTGTTTGCAGCAGCTTGGCATTGCATGCCACTGCTGAGCCTGTTCTCCACCAGGACCCCTAGGTCTTTTTCCATTCTAGATTCCCCCAGAGGCTCTCCCCCTAGTGAGTAGTTTGCTTTTTTGTTCTTGGCACCCGAATGCATTATCTTACATTTTTCTACTTTAAATCTCATCTCCACTTGTCTGTACACCCCATTAATTTATTCAGATCTTCTTGCAAGGTTTCCACATCCTGTGGAGGGTTTATTGCTCTGCTTAGCTTGGTATCATCCGCAAATATTGAGACTGAGCTCTTCACCCCGTCCTCCAAGTCGTTTATGAATAAATTGAATAGGATTGGTCCCAGGACAGAACCTTGGGGAACTCCACTTTCTACACCAGACCATTCTGAGTATTCCCCATTTATCACCGCCCTCTGGACTCGCCCTTGTAGCCAATTTTCAATCCAGGTGCTCACCCCTTGATCCATGTTGAGGGACCTTAGTTTGTACAGAAAACGTTTATGGGGAACTGTATCAAATGCTTTCGCAAAATCCAGGTACACCACGTCTACAGGCCTTCCCTTATCTAGATGGCAGCTCACCTCCTCATAGAAGGTTAATAGATTGGTTTGGCAAGAACGATCCTTCATGAACCCATGCTGATTACCACTAATGATACCGTTCTCGTTACAATAATCTTGTATGTAATCCCTTATTGTTCCCTCCAAGAGCTTGCCAATTATTGATGTTAAGCTAACAGGTCTGTAATTCCCAGGGACATATATTGGTCCTTTTTTATATATTGGTACTACATTGGCTTTCTTCCAATCAGCTGGTATCATACCAGTCAGAAAACTGCTCTTAAAGATTAGGTACAAGGGTCTGGAAAAAACTTGGCTAAGTTCCTTAAGGACCCTCGGGTGTAAGCCATCTGGTCCCGGTGACTTATTAGTGTTCAGTTTTTCAAGCCCATTTCTGATTTTACCCTCAGTCAGCCATGAGGGTGTTTCCTGTGACATGCCGTGAGGATCAGCATTGTAGTTCTGAATTGAGCCCCCGGTTTCCTTCGTGAATACTGAGGAGAAAAATGAGTTTAACACCTTTGCCATTTCTCCATCCTTTGCAACCAGATAACCTTCATCATTCTTTATGGGGCCAACATGATCTGACCTCCCTCTTACTGTTTATATACTTAAAGAATTTCTTGGGATTCCTTTTACTCTCCTCTGCTATGTGTCTTTCATGTTCTATCTTAGCTGCTCTGATTGCATTCCTTATTGCGTGTTTTATAGATATGAAAATCTGATATGGTCCTCTCAGTCTTTTTTGAAGGCCTTCTCCTTTGCTTTTATGTGTGCATTTACGTTGGCGTTAAGCCATCCTGGTCTTTGGTTAGCCCTTTTAAATTTATTCCCCGTTGGGATACTCTGGCTAATACCTTTGTTTAGTATGTTCTTGAAGCACTCCCATTTTTCCTCCGCATTCATTGTTCCTAGAATTTTATCCCAGCTAATATCTTCCAGCATGGAGCGTAGTTTATGGAAGTTGGCTCTCTTAACATTCAGCGTCTTTGTATTCCCCTTATGTTTCTTATTTGTGTAATTTATACTGAAATGAACTGTCCTGTGATCGCTATTTCCTAGATTGCCCCTTACTTCCACGTCTGTGATCAGGTCTGTGTTGTTAGTGATCAGAAGGTCTAATAATGCTTTTTCTCTTGTTGGTGCATTTACTATTTGACCCATGAAATTGTCCTGCAGGACATTTAGGAAATGGCGAGACTTAGCTGAATGTGCAGTACCTTCCTCCCAGTCAATATCTGGGTAATTAAAATCCCCCATTATAATAACACTTCCCATCCTAGCCGCTATTCCAAATTGCGATAGGAGGTCTGCCTCCCCCTCCTCCCTCTGATTTGGGGGCCTATAGCATATTCCAATATTACTTTCCCCTTGCTATCCTCCCTTTGTAGCTCTACCCATAAGGCTTCAACTTCCTCCCCGGATCCACTACTAATGTCATCCCTCACATTTATTCTTATGTCATTTTTTATATACAGGCATACCCCTCCCCCTTTTTTGCCCACCCTGTCCCTGCGATATAGGGAATACCCCTGAATGGTAGCCAGCCAATCATGAGAGCTGTTGAACCAAGTCTCCAAAATTCCCACAAAGTCTAATTCCTCCTCGTACAGTCGTAACTCTAGTTCTCCCATCTTGTCTGCCAGACTCCTGGCATTAGTGAACAAGCCACGTAGTTTTGTCTGGACACCTACTATTCCCCTGTTGGGTAATCCTCTTTTGCATATAGGACTTGTTACGCTACTCGCCTCGGATTTAAATTCTTTATTCGGCCTATCAGTCCTCCCTCCAATACTACCCCCTGAACTCAGTTCCACTCTGGCTATTTCTAAGTCTGGACCCTCCCCCCCGTTGCCTAGTTTAAAAGTCCCTCTAACTTTTCAGCCATCCTCATTCCCAGCCGGTCTGCACCTTCCCCATTTAGGTGCAGCCCATCCTTTCTATAGAGCTCGTAACCACTTGAGAAATCGGCCCAGTTCTCCAGGAACCCGAAACCCTCCTTTCTACACCAGCTCCTCAGCCACTTGTTAACTTCCCTAATCTCCCGCTGCCTCTCTGGTGTGGCTCGAGAGGGGACATACAGATGTTTTGGGGACTGTGACAGATGTGATGGGGACATACAGATGTTTTGGGGACTGCTTTATGGGGACACTGACATGTATGGGAACAGGGGTATCAGTGGTGCTTGGTGCACTGTGTGGGGGGCAATCTGTCTGAGCTCTCTGTGTAAAATCATCATCATACAGAGAGCTGCCACAGAGCTGCAGCTTCCCCCTCTCCACCCCCCGCACTGAGCTCGGCGGGGGGGGGGGGACTGTCACAGAGACACGTGTCTCTGTTTACATTGTGACGGCTGTGATTGGACACAGCCATCACGTGATCGGGAGGGCCAATCACAGCGCCCATATCCCGATCTGTGCTTGGCCAGATCCTGTGATCATAATGATCACAGGATCGAGCCGCAGTGCGCCTCGTGGCCGTGCTGCGAGCACCCGTTCTGAAGGAGGTACATGAATGTCTACTCAGAATGGTGTGGCTCCCACCCGGCCACTGTACATGTATGGCTGTGGTTAAACTATTCTCCCATAAGCCACAGGGGCTTAGCAACCTTTACTCCCAAAGTAGGGGGACACAATATTTCATAGGATAAATATTTTGTTTGTGTACAGCTTAAGGCATGAACAGAAAACCTTTGCCTTAAATATTTTATCGCTCAACTAATAAACCTTGTGTATAACCCAAATTTCCCCTGACATAATAAAAACATTTCATTGGCAATCCACTCACTTCATCCATAATACAGGACATTTTAATTTATTCCCCTTAAACACCCCTTTTCCCATATTCCCATATACATATATTAAATCCCTATACTATTAAAAATATTTTGTGTTAATTAATGCATGGCTTACACAATAAACTGCCACTTCCCCTTTTCCTCAGCCACCTCTTTGGTGGTTTTCTTTTGTAACCTCTTTTTGGCAAATTGCCTGGACTATCCACTTCCTCTTTTTTATAGCAAGAATTAATATTTTACTGATTGATACACACTTTACCCATTTTATTATTGTAATATTTATAAACTGGTGTATGGCAAATGCTAATCCAAGCTCCTAACCCAAAAGTAAAAATCAAACATTTTTAAATTCCCAAAGCATTATTATAATCATTCCAAAAAAATAATTTCTCTTAGTTAAATATTTACTCTTCCCCTCCAGCAAATCTAGAATGCTGAATATGGAGTGCAAATATACCGATATGTATTCCAGATTGATACATATGACCATGAAGGGCACTTTTAGGGAAAGAACATTCATTTAAAACAATTACCCTTACATGATTAGACTAACTGCAAAACTTCATGAGAAAAAAAATGCACACATAAAATAATTCATAAGAATCTACCTAACCGCTATCAACTAGTTTTAATTATGCAACCTCTAATATTGAATACACAATACAAAGATGGTAATATTATATGTGTCAAAATTAAGTGCTATTCACTTAAATAAAACATTTCAGTAAGAGACGGTTCACACTACAGCGACTTGGGAGGCGACTTGTGCCGCTCCAAGTCGCCCCAAGTCACTTGCAAAGTGAAATCCCATAGAAGTGAATGGAAGCGGTCTAAATGTACACTACTGAAGTCGCTCCGACTTTTGAAAAGGTTCCTGTACTACTTTGAGGCGACTTCTATCCTACTTGTGCCCATAGAAATCAATGGAAGTCGCCTCCAAGTCGGATCCCCATCTAAAAAGAAGCGACTTCACAGTGAAAAGAATAGAATTTATTTTAGGGCAGCCCCCTCCCTCCCTTCTCTGATTGGCCACAGCAAAGTCGCCTGGCATGAAGTCGTGTTGTAAGTCGCGCTATAAATTGCCCAAAGTCGCGCTGAAGTCGCCTGCAAAGTCGTGCATGAAGTCGGATCGCCTCAGTGTGAACCGGCTCTAAGACATTATTCAAATATTCAAGGCTGCATTCGAAATCCTGTGATTTCAAAATAATTTAACCACCAACTTCCGCAATTTCACTAACCAGCTTGAAAATATTTATCTTAAGGTCAAAGTCATTATTTATATTTAGAAATTAACTTTTAATATTATAATTGCAATATTTCTCCCAAACATTACATTTACCTGACTAATTTTAGTACCATACTTGTTACCATGAGCTCTATTATTTAATCAAAACCAGTAACTTCCATGTAACTTATCTGTGTGTCAGTAATCTGAACTCTAAAAATGGATGTTCTGGAATTGTGGGGATTCTAACATGGCCATAGAGACACTAACTTGAGGTCCTAAGGGCAGTTTTGTAGCTTCCCAGTCTACCAAGGAATTTTCAAACCTACAGTGTTATGTTAGCTATGTTAGAGAACTAAACAATGGAATATTCTGACAAATATATATATATAAACAGATTTTGGCATTCTCATCGAAAGGGCTGGACGCGATTGACACAATAATAGTGACTACAAAGTGGCCGGCCAGACAAATTCTACATACGTGTGAAACTACAGCTTGGACAAAAAAGAAAAGACTAAAGAAAATGCACCGTAATCTTACACCAATCCAGAATCCCTCTAAACACTTTACTGTCCCACCTTTATGAAGAACTCTTCTTCTCTAAATAACTTACTTTAACCCGACTAAAATATAAGGTTTTTTCATTACAAAAAAACACCTGTTCCTCGCCGCACCTCCCTCTAAACATCCCCTCGGCAAACCCACAAACACTTTTCCAACATTAATAACATTCTATGCCCTCAACCTTACGGTGGTTATCAAACCCATATTAAAACATCTTAACAATTACATAGTTACTAGTTACAACTATAATTAACAATAATACTGTATACACAATTTTATTCATTAAGGGGAGACCTCCCTTTCCCTGTTTCCTTCACTGAGGAGGACATCTTACGTATTTTCCAATTCTATCCAAAGGTCCGTTGATCGCTGAGACAATAGGCCTCCCTAGTGGATGGGTCATGTTCTTATGTAATTTCGGGATGATGTATAGGACAGAGATATTGAATTCACGGACAGAGAGATAGGCGAGTTCTCTTCTATTCAAAAGGCTGGCCTCCCATGCCATTTACAACATGTAGTTGAGGTTCTCCACCACGTCACCGAACGGGGATGACATCAGTTTCTTATATATCTTGTCGTCCCCAAGATGTTTCTTGACCTCTGTTACATAGTAGTCTTCATCTAAGAGAACCACATTGCCCCCTTTGTCACTCTTTTTAATTATGATTCCTTGTGCATCACGTAATTCTTTAAGTGCTCTTCTTTCCTCTTTAGTGAGGTTATCTTGTCGTGGCATGTTCCAATTGACCTTTTTTAATTCACTGGATCATGGAACTGGCTGATAAATTTATTCTTTGTCAATGGAATCATTCTATTTGATTTTATATTCAAATTCGGGTGCCTGACACACATAGAATCATCATCCTCCATATTGTCAGTCATCCACTGGGTTTCTTCTAAGAGTGACATGAGATCTTCCAAAGCTCTTTGTTCCTCCTCCTGAAGGGACCTCCTCTCCCTGTTATTCAACAAGGTGATCAACCTGTCCAAATTCCCCTTAAAACAAGTACATATACAACTACTCAATAAGGGCCTTTCCTTTTCTCCAACGCAAGAAATGGAGGAATTCCCTGTCTATAAGGACATGTCTTTATTCTTACGAAAGGTCTTACCACGTTATGTACATGAATTGAATAACAGGGAGAGGAGGTCCCTTCAGGAGGAGGAACAAAGAGCTTTGGAAGATCTCATGTCACTCTTAGAAGAAACCCAGTGGATGACTGACAATATGGAGGATGATGATTCTATGTGTGTCAGGCGCCCGGATTTGAATATAAAATCAAATAGAATGATTCCATTGACAAAGAATACATTTATCAGCCAGTTCCATGATCTAGTATGTAGTGAATTAAAAAAGGTCAATTGGAACATGCCACGACAAGATAACCTCACTAAAGAGGAAAGAAGAGCACTTAAAGAATTACGTGATGCACAAGGAATCATAATTAAAAAGAGTGACAAAGGGGGCAATGTGGTTCTCTTAGATGAAGACTACTATGTAACAGAGGTCAAGAAACATCTTGGGGACGACAAGATATATAAGAAACTGATGTCATCCCCGTTCGGTGAGGTGGTGGAGAACCTCAACTACATGTTGCAAATGGCATGGGAGGCCGGCCTTTTGAATAGAAGAGAACTCACCTATCTCTCTGTCCGTGAATTCAATATCTCTGTCCTATACATCAACCCGAAATTACATAAGAACATGACCCATCCACCAGGGATGCCTATTGTCTCAGCGATCAACGGACCTTTGGATTGAATTGGAAAATACTTAGATGAACTGTTGAAGCCTATGGTACCAACTTTAAAATCACATGTCAGGGATACCAAACAGGTGCTCAATAGACTACAGGATATTGAGATAGACCCGGCCTGGCTACTAGTAGGCATTGATGTGGAGTCTCTATTTACATCAATCCCCCACCGATGCGGCCTAAGGGCCGTTACTTTTTATTTGGAAAAAATCTTCCCAGAAGCAGCACACCAAAATTAATTTATTATTGACTTGTTAACCTTCGCTTTACACAACAATTATTTCCAGTTTAACCAGCAATATTTCCAACAGATATCAGGGACATCTATGGTGGCAGCATGGGCGCCTTCATATGCGTGCCTCCATCTAGGAATGTGGGAGGAATCGAAAGTTTACCCCTTGGAGGACTTCAAGCGATATGTTCATTTATGGATACCATACATAGATGACATTTTGGTGATCTGGAAGGGGACTTCAACTGATCTGGAATTGTTCATGAAAAACCTGAATGAAAACGATGACAACATCAGACTCACATACAGTTGGAACCTGGAAGTTCTACCCTTCCTGGACCTTAATATCTCTAAAGATGGCCTAAAAATCGGTACGTCAACATACCGCAAGCCGACAGCAGCTAACACCTTACTAAGAGCAGATAGTTTCCACCCTTAACCTTTAAAACAAGGGATACCCATCGGACAGTTCCTGCGCATTCGCAGAAACTGCTCTGATGATGAAGTTTTCAAGAGAGAAGCCCATGCTATGTATGGTCGGTTCAGGGAAAGGGGCTATAGCCATAAGGTCCTGAGGAAGGCTAAGAAAAGAGCAATGGAATGTGAGCGACCTGGGCTCCTTTCGGAGGAGGCCAAATCACCCAGGGGGACCTATCAACCCAGAAGGAACCTGTGAGATTTGTGACTAATTTTGGTTCGCAATGGCCAGTGATAAGAGGTCCTGTCGAGACATTGGCCATCCCTGACCAAATGGCCGGTCATAGCGGAAATAGTTGGGGATCACCCCCACACGGTGGCAAGAAGGGCTCCAAACCTCTCTGATCTCCTGACCAAGTCAGAATATATCCCTACAACCAAAAGTACCTGGCTTTCAAACTTCCCACAAACTAAGGGCATGTTCCCATGTGGCCACTGCCAGATCTGTGAATACATTGAAAGAACTGAGGAGTTTACAAGATCAAAAGTCTGATAAACTGCGCCACCACAAAGGTGATATATAGTCTCACCTGTCCCTGCCAAAAAACATACATTGGCAAAACCAAACGCCAATTGCGCATTCGCATCGGTGAACACTTGGGTGACATCAGATGCAATGATCCTAAGAGCCATATCGCTGAACACTACTCCATCCATCATGGGGGCAGCTCAAAGGGCACTCGGGTCAAGGGCATTTATGCCTTAAATATCAGCAGCAGGAGGCGTGACTTTGACAAGATCTTGTTGCAAAAAGAAAAAATTTGGATTTATACCCTGGGAGTTATGACGCCGAGAGGCTTAAATAAAGAAATCAACCTACAACCTTTTTTAAACACACCCCTATAGTTTGTCCATTTAACTGAGGGAATATGCCAATGACGATGTGCAGGGGTCTCCATACCCTCCATCTACCAGATTATATGCACCCATAAAGGGTGCCTCTAATCTGGAGATCTGTCTGGTGAAGTTATTTTGATTAGTGGTCTTTATGTACTTGGGTCCACTTATAACCAGAATACGCTCAAACAGAGACCCAACAAAATTGTTCTAAAGAGATAACTAGCCTCACTGTTATATTGATATACATCACTTATCCATGTGTTAAAGGGCATCTCTCTAGTAAACCAATTTATATGTATATAAGGATGTTTCTGTATAGCTAAGTTGGATTATTTGTATACAAAAAATGTAAAAGCAATGTGGGATGGCTCCTTGGGATTTATTCATCTATTTATTTCTCCTACTTAACGGAATTTCTTCCCTTGTGGGCTCCACCTGCACAACCTACAGGTGTTCTCCAAACTCTTCACCATCTGTATCCGTGACCAAATAAACTTAATGAGCGCTGAGCTTCCCTTCTCTTCTTTTTCCCCCCTCCAGACAAGTTAAATAATGAGCATTAAGTGTTTCATCCTGATCAGCACAGCAATGGCACCACCTTGGATTCCTTCGAAAAGTGTTAAATTTGTCGATTGGTTGGGAAGGTGTATTTATACACCCCGATCCACCAGGTGGCGCTAGTCCTGATGAAGTTGGCTTGACCAACGAAACGCGTTGATGTTGTGCTAGCCCACACGCCTGCACACTTCCACCTCTCCATGACCGCTCGATTCACATTGTGAGCCAATCGCCCCAGCGGCCATTGGTCGGTTCGATCTGGGAGTTCTGCTACACTGGATATGGAGCATATGGAGGTTACTCAGCTGGCACCTGGACGGGGCATCCACTAGTGTCGGCGGGTTATCTATCCTGGCTTACTCCCCACCGGATGGACCTCAGTGGCTATATGTAGATGGATATCAAGGATGATTAGCTGACACCTGGACGGGGCACCTACTTGCGCAGGTGGAACATCGATCCTGGTTGATACTCTGTCGGATGGGTAAGTGTGTTCCACACTCCCTGCATTTACATTACCTACCTGTCACCACCCTGCCTTGGTCCCCACCCCTGCCCTGATTCCAGGAGCCGCTTGACTTAGCTGGCTCACCTTGGTGCACCATCCCCAGCTTCTCCGGCCAAGACCAACGAACTGTTCTGTCCATGACCGACCGGTCTCGGCCGATGAGATTTCATCTGCAGGAGGGTGCACGGCGTATTTGGTATCTGGCCCCTGAGTGTTCGGCTCCCATTTGTATTCCAGATCCCTGCTGGGCACCCCAATAGTTATCGGGGGCCGCCAGTGTCACGGCGGGGGTTTCTCCTTGGATCCTCACGATCATCGCCTCCAGCTGGTCCTGATCGCTTTGGCGACCACATCGGGACCCATCTGGATCACCCAGGATCTGGTCTGCCTGTAGCCAACCCTCCTTGGGCTCTTGCTATCATCAGCCAGACCGGCATTACATTTGCTTTTGCGGTTGATATGTCTGTAGCCTGCCTATACAGCTTTGCTATCATCAGACTCTGATCCCGCACGGCTCATCCCTCCGTCCATTACTCCCCCGTCCACATCCGTTGTTCATGCAGCTGCAGCTCCGATCCCATAGACTGACCGATATCCCTTTATCGGCTGTACACCCCTTTTTTTGCCGGCCCTTAACACTTGCTCTTGCACCTATCCACCCCCGGCTCTGGTCAGGTGGTACCTGTCTCACAATCTTTCCCTCTCCATTTGGTCTACAGATTGACACTGTTATGGTTTATTTGATTGTGTATCATTTCCATGAGCATTGGGGTAATTTTTTGTAGGTGGTTATGTGGTGACCTATGTGCGGGATTGTGTGGGTCTTCTGTTCTGGGGGGGGGGGGGCCTGCGCACTCTCCCCCCTGACTATTTTAATTCTTCCCTGACAACGTTGTCATTGGTGTTGGTTCTTGATCAGTCTTTACCCAATTTTGACCTTGTGCACACAATTTTTGTTTACAATTGATTAGTTTGTGTATGGCAAATATATGTTATTCAATTCAATTTTTATGTTGCCTACATTTATTATCTTCATTTTTTCACCTCACATCCAGATTCCAGTGGCTATGTGTATGGCGGCTTTCTGGACAGCCTTCTGTGCTGCCCTATTGCTAGGCTTATGTGGTTTTTCCGCCATTTAGCCCCAGGGTATATCATCTCTTATCTACTCCCTGAGTGAATAGATGTAGAGCTCTTTTCAATTTATTTTTGCGAGTCCCCTGACCCCTAGCCTGGGGTCTTTTTTGGTTTGGTAGATATGTTATAGGTCCCCTAACCTAAGGGAAGAGGAGGAGGCTGACCTCCCATCACAGCTAGGAATGGCAGCAAGGCAGAGCAATGTCATTATAATAGGGGATTTTAATGATCCAGATGTCAACTGAACAGAAGGAACTGCCCATTCATCAAAGGACAATTTCATGGGTCAGTTAGTGAATGTACCAACAATAGATAATGCATTACTAGACCTACTGATTATAAACACAGACCTGATCGCAGGTCTGGATAACTTAAGAAACAGTGACCACATGTCAATTACATTCAGAATAAATCACATACATAAGAAGCACAAGGGTAATACAAAAGCACACTGAATTTTAAAAGAGCCAAATTCCCTTAACTGCACTCTATGCTACATGATATTAAATGGGATAAAATCCTAGGAACCAGGAACACTGAGGAAAAATTTGAGTGCTTTAGGAAAATATTAAATAAAGGTATCATCTATATAACTTAAAAATGCATATAAAAGAAAAAGAAAGGCCTTCAAATATAGAAGGCTGAGAGGTCATTGTCAGCATTCCAAAAAATACAAAGAATGCAATAAGAAATGTAAGAGTGCAATCAGGGCAGCTAAAATAGACCACAAAAGGCACATAGCGGAGGAGAGTAAAAAAAATCCCAAGAAATGTTTTAAATATTAACAGTTTTCTTTAAAATTAACAGTAAGAAAGTGAGGCCAGAGGATAGTGGCCCCATAAAGGATGGTGAAGGGAATTTGGTTACAAAAGACAAGGAGAAGGCAAAGGTTTTAAATGCATTCTCAGTTTTCACAAAGGAAAAAGGGGATATAGTAACTAAGACTGTAATGTTAATAACACGTCACAGAATGTACCCTCGTAGCTAACAGAAGCAAGTATCAGAAATAGACTTGAAAAACTTAACACAAATAAGTCAGCAGGACCAGATGGCTTACACCCGAGGGTCCTTAAGGAACTCAGTCAGGTGATAGCTAAACCATTGTTCTGATTTTTATGGACAGTTTACTGACTGAAATGGTACCAGCTGATTGGAGAAAAGCCCATGTGGTGCCAATATTTAAAAAAGGGCCGCAATATATCCCTGGAAACTACAGGCCTGTCAGCCTAACATCAATAGTATGTAAGCTATTGGAGGGGATGATAAGGGACTATATCCAATATTTTTATAAAAACAGTATCATTAGTAGTAATCAGCATTGGTTCATGAAGCATCGTTCTTGCCAGACCAATCTATTAACATTATACGAGGAAGTGAGCTGGCATCTAGATAAAAGGAAGGCCTGTGGATGTGGTGTTTCTGGATTTTGCAAAGGCATTTCATACAGTTCCCCACAAACGTTTACTTTACAAACTGAGGTCTGTTGGCATGGACCGTAGTGTATGTACCTGGATTAAAAACTGGCACCAGCGTGGCAAGTGGGGTCCCCCAAGGATATGTCCTGGGACCAATTCTGTTTAATTTATTCATAAATCATATAGAGGGTGGGATAAATAGCACAATCTCAGTATTTGCGGATGATACAAAGCTAAGCAGGGCAATAACTTCTGCGCAGGATGTGGAAAACCTTACAAGAAGACCTAAATAAAATAATGGGATGGGCAACTACATGGAAAATGAGCTTTAACCACTTCCTTACTGGGCACTTAAACCCCCCTCCTGCCCGGACCAATTTTCAGTTTTCAGCGCTGTCGCTCTTTGAATGACAATTGCGCGGTCGTGCGACGTTGTACCCAAACAAAATTGGCGTCCTTTTTTTCCCACAAATAGAGCTTTCTTTTGGTGGTATTTGATCGCCTCTGTGTCATTTCTGATCGCCGCTATAAACAAAAAAAGAGCAACAATTTTGAAAAAAAACAATATTTTTTTACTTTTTGCTATAATAAATATCCAAAAATAAAAAAATAAAAAACAAATTTATTCATCAGTTTTGGCCGACATATATTCTTCTACATATTTTTGGTTAAAAAAATCGCAATCGGCCTTTATTGATTGGGTTGCGCAAAAGTTATAGCGCCTACAAACTATGGACATTGATTTATGGCGTTTTTATTATTTATTTTTTTTTTACTGGTAATGGCGGCGATCTGCGATTTTTATCGGTAATGCGATATCGGGGCGGACATGTCGGACATTTTTGACACTTTTTTGGGACCAATGACATTTATACAGCGATCAGAAATTGAAATGTCCACTGATTACTGTATAAATGTCATTGGCAGTGAAGGGGTTAACCTGCAGGGGGCAGTGAAGGGGTTAACTATGTTCCCTGGGTGTGTTCTAACTGTGGGGGGGCGGGGTTGACAGGGGCATGACAGATCTAACTGATCCCAGTGACAGGGATCAGTAGATCTGGCATGCCCCCCTCACAGAACGGGGAACCGCCGTGTTTACTTCGGCGGTTCCCCGTTCCACCTGTCTGTAAGGAGATCGCGGGTCTCCGGCGGACATCGGGTCCGCCCGACCCGCGGGCACGTGCACGCGCTGCTCGCGCCCGCGGGAGCGCGCCCAGCACGAGCCGAATGGGAGGACGTCTATTGACGTCCTCCCGGCATTTTAGAGCCGCGCTGTGGCCGTCATTCGGCTATAGCGCGGATGCGAGGTAGTTAATGTTGAAAATGTAAGGTAATGCATTTGGGAGCTAAAAATACAAATGCAAGTTACTCACTAGGGGGAGAACCTCTGGGGGAATGCAGGATAGAAGAGGACCTGGGGGTCCTAGTAGATGACAGGCTCAGCAATGGCATGCAATGCCAAGCTGATGCAAGCAAAGCATTAAAAAGCATGCATTAAAAAGGTAATCTACTGCAGAGATAAAACGATAATTCTCTAGAAGACTCTGGTCCGGCCGCATCTTGAGTATGTGTCTAGTTCTGGGCACCAGTCCTCAAGAAGGATGTGCTGGAACTGGAAAGAGTTCAGAGAAGTGCCACAAAGCTAATAAATGGACTAGAGGATCTCTAGACTACAAAAATTTAACTTATTCTCTCTGGAGAAGAGACTTGAGAGGGGATATGATAGCAATATACAAATACCTTACTGGTGACCCTAGCATTGGGAAAAAAAACTTTTCAGTGAAAGGGATTATAAAAACACAAGTGGCCATTCACTGAAATTGGAAGAGAAGTGGTTTAACCTTAATCTGCATAGAGGGTTCCTTACTGCCAGAGCAGTGAGGATGTGGAATTCTCTTCCACAATGAGTGGTATCAGCAGGCAGCATTGATAATTTCAAAAAACTATTAGATGGGCATATTAACGCTCACAACATACAAGGATATACGATTTATTATTGACATAAACACATGCACACACACACCAGAGGTTGAACTGGATGGACTGGTGTCTTTTTTCACCCTTACGGACTATGTAACTATATACGTGTAAATCTAGTGGTAAGCTGTAAAGGCTTTTTAAAATGTTTGTTGCCACTGCACAGGGGTGCCCAATTTTAAGGCATGTCATGTTTGGTATCAATTTACTCGGCGTAAGATCATCTTTTATATTTTACTAAACAATTGGACAATATATTGTGTTTTTGTGCATTAAAATTAAAAAAATGTATTTTTTCCAAAAAATGAATTTGCGTTTGACAAACCACGTCGCAAATACTGTGTGACAAAACAATTGCAAAACCCACCATTTTATGCTGTAGGGCCTCTGCTTTAACAAAAACACAGTATCTCACAAAAGTGAGTACACCCTCACATTTAATAATAGAATTCCAATCATATGTTGTAGTAGATTATCAATCCAGTCTCCCAAAATTGACAAAGGAAGCCATGCACAGTATTTAAGCGCTTTTTTATTAGGCTGCATTTCTTTGAGTGTGAGGCCAGCCAGGTTTCACTAAAGAAATCCAAATCACAGTGTATTACTTCACAGAAACCAACCAGAAGTTGTACAGACTTGATGCACACAACAGTATTTCACAAAAGTGAGTACACCCCTCACATTTTAATATATCTTTTCATGTGACAACACTGAAGAAATCTCACGTGTGAATGGGGTGCAGGTGTGTTAAATTTGGTGTTATCGCTCTCACTCTTTCATACTGGTCACTGGAAGTTCAACATGGCAACTCATGGCAAAGAACTCTCTGAGGATCTGAAAAACAGAATTGTTGCTCTACATAAAGATGGCCTAGGCTATAAGAAGATTGCATAGACCCTGAAACTGAGTTGCAGCATGGTGGCCAAGACCATACAAACAAGTATATGCGCACTGCCTTCTACACTCGAGTCTACCAATAGGGAAAGGAAGAAGTTGGGGCGTGAACTGTGTCAAATATACAGTATGACATCCAATATATAATGTATCATGTGTAGAGAAAGCTCAATGGAGTACGTTCAGCAATATGATATGAGAACAATGTAAACATTCCATGACCATTAATAGCATATAATAAACAGGCATATGCTAAAGTCCAATAGTCCGTACATGCAAATTAGGCAGCCATCCAAAAGAGCCGAACTAGAATAAAAAACAAGGGAAGAGGTGCCTCTAAGTGCAATATGTAACGATTTTATTGGAGCCAAAAGATTAAAAACACTCACAGATTGGTAGTGAGTAAGAAGCATGTATCAGGGTATGTCCAGTGTGAGACATCACAATCCATCCCGAATGGGACACTGCCGGAGGGTGGTATAGCGCTGGTCGTCATTGGAAGGAGCTGCTCTGAGTGGTGGAAAGCCGGCCGGGGACTCAGACGAAGCTTGACACGCAGTACACCAGGTGTGGGATGATGACGTTAATGCTGTGCGACGCGTTTCGTGGGCGGGCGGCCAAGGTGATGTGTTAGCTGCGCCCCTTCCTCAGGCAAATTACAGCTGAACTGCATGGACTGAAAGATTTATACTCTAGAGGTGGGGAGGGGGCGAACATGAAACACCAATTAAGAACACTGCACAGAACAAACGAGACCAAAGCCTAGGATACAATCTGAAACGTGCCTACATTCTTGTGACTAAAAGAATGTGCACTGGGATGAATCAGGAATATAAATAGATATGGGGAAAATTATATATACAGATGCCGATGGAAGATGTGCATGAATATATATAAAAACAGGAATATATATATATACAAAAGATATATATAAAAAAAAAAAATATATATATATATATATATATATATATATATATAAAAAAGAGAGGTTATGTATGAGGAAAAACAAGGCATTATATTATATTATCAAGGGACGGTCTCTCATTACAAGTCAATAGAAACCAGGTAAAAAATTTATAATAAAATTATGTAAATAAAAATTATATGTATAAAAAATAGAACAAAGAGGGAATGATAAAAAAATTAATTAATTAATTCTAAAAGTCTACCAGTGAATCAATTAATCAAATGTCAAGTAATACATTGTGTGTAGATCCCTAGGAGGCTATCATGGTGGCCCAAGATCATATAACGAGAATAAAGTACTGACAATACATCCCGGTGGAAAGCAAGGGGGAAACAAAGACAGCAAAATGTATGGAAATGCTGGGATATGTATAGGTTGAGTAAATAAGGATGAGATAGAACCAAAGGTGGACCAAATTAGTCGATGAGAAGTGGATGAAAGCCTGAGGCAAATATGGTTATACTCAGATAACAGTAAATGATTCATAGAGAAAAACAGGCTTATAGAAGAATATGGGTGGTGAAACAGCAGATTACAAGATGGTAGCTATTTCTATACATTCATTGTTACCCCCAGGTGAAAGGACATCTAGGGTGTAAATCCAGAAGGTCTCACATGCGCAGAGCTTTTTGTAACGTTCTGCTTCTGGGAGGGTACTAGATATTTATTCTATAACCCAGACCTTTGAACCTAGCGTAGATTTTTTGTGCACCTCCAAAAAGTGTCTGGGCACGCTATGATGGTCCTTACCCTCCTCTATGAACCTTCTGTGCTCCCCAAACTGACATCTTAGGGGGCAAATGGTGCGGCCTACATAAATAAGCCCACAAGGGCACATGAGTCCATAAATTACAAAGTTGGATGAACAATTAAAGAACGTTTCTAGCATATACGTTTTTCCTTTAGTGTGAAAGGATTTTTGGCCATGATCTACAAAGGCACAGGTCTTACACAAGGCCTTGCGACATTGGTACATTCCCACCAATGGTATCAGTACCAGTACATGTGGTTTGGCCTTGTGGGTTTTTAATTTACTAGGGGCAATTTTACCTTTTAGGCTGGGAGCTTTCCAATAAGTCACCTTCAAGTGAGGGGGTAGTATATCTTTAAGGTGGGGATCCTGTAGCAGGATGTTCCAGTGTTGTGAGAGAATTCTTTCCATCCGACGGTGTTGGGAGTGGAACATGGTAATGAAGCGGAGAGAATGGTTTTCTGTCTCAGGGGTATGTTTTTTGAGGGGCATACCTCTCCTATACATCTCGAAGGCCTCATTAACAAGTTTGTCAGGATAAGCTTTATCTGTGATTTTTTTCTTTAGAATGGTGCCCTGGGAGACATAATCCTTCTCCAGTGTGCAATTGTTTCTTAGTTTCTCTGCAGAATTGCCCCTTGGGGATGTGGCAGCTATCATGGTGCAGAAACGAATTTCCCCCAGTGGGCTTGGTGTAATTACGGGCTATGATGGACTCTCCTACATGGCAAAGTTCTAAATCTAGGAAGGCCAGGGTGTCAGGATCTGTGACATGGGTGAAAGACAGGCCATGGGGGTTGTCATTGCAGTGGTCCATGAACTGGCTCATGAGGTCTGGGGGGCCATCCCAGATGATAATGATATCATCAATGTATCTACCGAAGAAGATAACATTGGTGGGCAAAGGAGTTATTGCTCCAGATGTACCTCTTTTCCCAGTATCCCATGGCCAGGTTCGCATAGGACGGTGCAAAGTTGGCCCCCATGGCTGTGCCTTGTATCTGCAGAAAGAATTCATCCTCAAAACAGAAGTAGTTGTGTGTCAAAGAGAACCTGGTGGCCTCCAGGATAAACTGAGATTGCCTGGGATTCATCAATGGATCTTCGGCAAGGAAATGTTCCAAGGCACGGAGGCCGTACTCATGAGGGATGGAAGTGTATAATGAACACACATCTAGGGATAGCCAAGTGTATGTAGGTTCCCATTTGTATGGTGTAATCAATTCAAGGAGGTGGGATCCGTCCCGGATGTAGGATGCCAGCTGAAGTACCATGGGTTGCAGAAAAAAGTCTATGTACTGGCTAAACCCTGTGGTTACGCTCTCCATCGCCGACACTATGGGTCTGCCGGGTGGGGCTTGCAGGCTTTTATGTATCTTAGGGAGATGATAAAAGTATGGTATTTTATAAAAGTTCTTTAAAAGGAAAGAGGCCTCATCCTTGCTTATGATGTTCTCATCTAACGCCGATTTGACCAAGGAATGGGCTTCCTGGGCAATTTTAGTGGTGGGATCAGTAGATAATTTGGCATAAGTGTTGCAGTCTGAGAGGAGCCTACTGGCTTTGGCCATGTAGTCCTCCCTATTCTGCACAACTATGCCATCCACCCTTGTCGGCTGGCCAAATTTAGTGGTGAGATCAGTAGATAATTTTGGCATAAGTGTTGCAGCCTGAGAGGAGCCTACTGGCTTCGGCCACGTAGTCCTTCCTATTCTGCACCACTATGCCACCACCCTTGTCGGCTGCCTTGATCACCAAGTCATGTGCTTTCGTCAGCCAATCAAGAGCAGAAATCTCAGCAGAGGAAATGTTACTATACTTAGTGGAAGAGGACTCACAAAGCTTCTTAAGGTCAGAAAAAACACCCTATAAAAACTCTCTACATACGGCCCTTTAGATCCTATGGGAAAAAAGATGGATTTGGGTTTTAGAGATGAGTGCACTATGGGGGAAGAGGAGGCTAGATGCTGGGCAAGTAGGTGTAGAGCATCATTATCATTGGAGATTCCAGGGTGTCAAACACATCGCCATCAAATTCAGAATCAAAGTCTAATTCTATGTTCCTGGAAACTGAGGGAGAGGTGGCCAAGGGAGGATCTATAGGATGGGTTGATTTATTGTCTTTCATGTGATAGTGTCATTTTAACATTAATTTCCTGATAAAGCTATTTAGATCTTTGAATAATAGGAAAGGATTGGGTCTATTCGTGGGGGCAAAGAAGGGTTAGTTCAGGATGAAAAGATAAATTGTAAATTTTTACTGTCTGTGGAACTTTGTGGAGTGGAAGTTTAGACTTAGACTGTCCTCCTCTACACCCTCTCCTGAAAGTTTTCTTTTTCTGGGCTGGGCGAGGGAAGGACTGTGGGCTAAAAAGACACCTGAGCATTCTCTGTGGTGGAACTGTTATTCTCAGGGATTTTAACTTCACTAGAGGGAACAGCTAGCACCGGTATTGCTTGGGAATGGGGGGCAGGAGGCAGATGGGCAATGTTAGACGAACTGGGTGGAGAGGGGATAAAAGCGGAAGAAACTAATGGTGTGTTGGAGAGGTGGTCCCCCTGCTCTGAAGGGTGGTGGTCTGCACATTCCAACAAGTTGGGGGCCTCATTTGTGGAGGCCACAGGAGTATAAGGAAGGTGGTTGGGATTGGTGTGATGAGCGCCTAAAGCAGATCTATTATAAAACTGATTAAGTGTGGTCAAAAAATTGGGTTTGAGGGAGGGTTGGGATTTAGGTTTGTTCCGAATGATGGTGGAGCGAGAAGGGGCCTGTGGACCAGACCTAGAGGAGAAGGAAGAGATGGGGGGAGGGTGGGTATTATGAATAGGTGGGCGGGGGGGCAACGGGATGGTCATAAGGGGTGGGATGGTGGATTGTTTTCGGAGAGCATTGTTGAAAGAAGATGGCATGGTGCTGCGGACAGTGTTAGTGCTATTTTGCTGCTTGGATCTTCAGATTTTTTTTTTTTCATGAGATATCATCTGGGACGGCCCCCCAGACCTCATGAGCCAGTTTGTGGACTGCTGCAATGACAACCCCCATGGCCTGTCTTTCACCCATGTCACAGATCCTGACACCCTGGCCTTCCTAGATTTAGAACTTTGCCATGTAGGAGAGTCCATCATAGCCCGTAATTACACCAAGCCCACTGCGGGAAATTCATTTCTGCACCATGATAGCTGCCATTTTCCCCCGTGGATTAAGAATATCCCCAAGGATGTAATCTGCAGTTTAAGAAACAATTGCGCACTGGAGAAGGATTATGTCTCCCAGGGCACCATTCTAAAGAAAAAAAAATCACAGATAAAGCTTATCCTGACAAACTAGTTAATGAGGCCTTCGAGATGTATAGGAGAGGTATGCCCCTCAAAAAATATACCCCTGAGACAGAAAACCATTCCCTCCGCTTCATTACCATGTTCCACTCCCAACATCGTCGGATGGAAAGAATTCTCTCACAACACTGGCACATCCTGCTACAGGATCCCCACCTTAAAGATGTACTACCCCCTCACTTGAAGGTGACTTATTGGAAAGCTCCCAGACTAAAAGGTAAAATCGCCCCTAGTAAATTAAAAACCCACAAGACCAAACCACATGTACCGGTACTGATACCATTGGTGGGAATATACCAATGTCGCAAGGCCTTGTGCCTTTGTAGATCATGGCCAAAAATCCTTTTACACTAAAGGAAAAATGTACATGCTAGAAACTTTCTTTAATTGTTCATCCAACTTTGTAATTTATGGGCTCATGTGCCCTTGTGGGCTTATTTATGTAGGCCACACCATTTGCCCCCTAAGATGTCGGTTTGGGGAGCACAGAAGGTCCATAGAGGAGGGTAAGGACCATCATAGCGTGCCCAGACACTTTTTGTAGGTGCACAAAAAAATCTATGCTAGGTTTAAAGGTCTGGGTTATAGAACAAATATCTAGTACCCTCCCAGAAGCAGAATGTTGCAAAAAGCTCTGCGCACGTGAGACCTTCTTAATTTTACACCCTAGATGTCCTTTCACCTGGAGGTATCAAGGAATGTATAGAAATAGCTATCATCTTGTAATCTGCTGTTTCACCACCCATATTCTTCTATAAGCCTGTTTTTCGCTATGAATCATTTACTGTTATCTGAGTATAACCATATTTGCCTCAGGCCTTTGTCCACTTCTCATCGACTAATTTGGTCCACCTTTGGTTCTATCCCATCCTTATTTACTCAGCCTATACATATCCCAGCATTTCCATACATTTTGCTGTCTTTTTTTCCCCTTGCTTTCCACCAGGATGAATTGCCAGTACTTACCTTATTCTCGTTATATGATCTTGGGCCAACATGATAGCCTCCTAGGGACACAATGTATTACTTGACATCTTATTAATTGATTCATTGGTAGACTTTTAGAATTATTTTTTTATCATTCCTTCTTTGTTCTATTTTATATATATATATATATATATATATATATATATATATATATATATATATAATTTTATTGACATAATTTTATTATAAAATGTTTACCTGGTTTCTATTGACTTTTAATGAGAGACAGTCCCTTGATAATATAATATAATGCCTTGTTTTTCTCATACATAACCTCTCTTTTTTATATATATATATATATATATATATATATATATTTATTTATATATATATTTTTTGTATATATATATATTCCTGTTTTTATATATATTCATGCACATCTTCCATCGGCATCTGTATATATAATTTTCCCCCATATCTATTTATATTTCTGATTTATCCCAGTACTTCCCATTCATCCCATTCTTTTAGTCACAAGAATGTATGCACGTTTCAGATTGTATCCTAGGCTTTGATCTCGTTTGTTCTGTGCAGTGTTCTTAATTGGTGTTTCATGCTCGCCCCCTCCCCACCCCTACAGTATAAATCTTTCAGTCCGTCCAGTTCAGCTGTAATTTGCCTGAGGAAGGGGCGCGGCTAACACATCACCTTGGCCGCCCGCCCATGAAACGCATCGTACAGCATTGATGTCATCCTCCCGCGCCTGGTGTACTGCATGTCAAGCCTCGTCTGAGTCCCCGGCCGGCTTTCCACCACCACAGTGGCTCCTACCAGTGATGACCAGCGCTACACCGCCCTCCGGCAGTGTCCCATTCGGGATTGATTGTGATGTCTCACACTGGATATACCCAGATACATGCTTCTTACTCGCTTCCAATCTGTGTGTTTTTAATCTTTTGGCTCCAATAAAATCGTTACATATTGCACTTAGAGGCGCCTCTGCCCTTGTTTTTTTAGCCAAGACCATGAAGCTGTTTAAAAGGACAGGTTCCACTCAGAACAGGTCTCGTCATGGTCAACCAAAACGGTTGAGTGCATGTGCTCAGTATCATATCCAGAGATTGTCTTTGGGAAATAAGACGTATGAGTGCTGCCAGCATTTCTGCAGAGGTTGAAGGGGTGGGGGCAGGGCCAGTGCAAGGATTTTTGCCTACGCAGGCAAAGGTGCATTTTGGGGCCCCCCCCATTGTACCAAACCCCCCTCTTCCCCCACAGAAAGCAAAAATAAATAAAAGCCGACAGGGATTATAACCCTCCTTTTTTGCCGTTAGTTCTACTTTAAAGCCTTAAAAGTGTTCTGACTGAGGTGTAATATGATATTATGTTGTACACATTGCAATGTACAAGGTTTACCTTTAACCACTTCAGCCCCGGAAGGTTTTCCAGCTTTAGGACCAGAGCACTTTTTTCAATTTGGCACTGCGCCGCTTTAACTGGTAATTGCGTGGTCATGCAATGCAGTACCGAAACAAAATTTGTGTCCTTTTTTTCCCTCAAATAGAGCTTTCTTTCGTTGGTATTTGTTCACCGCTGGGCTTATTATTTTTTGCGATATAAACAAAAAAAGAACGAAAATTTTGAAAAAAAATGATATTTTCAACTTTATGTTATTACAAAAATACAATAAACTAAATTTTAGCCATAAATTTTTGCCAAAATGCATTTAGCCACATGTTTCGGGTAAAAAAAAAAGTTAATTACCGTATATTTATTGGTTTGCGCAAAAGTTATTTTTTCTGGAATTTCTGCAGCTTTTATTTTATGACTGCCTATGGAGGGGTAGTACAACCCCCCCCCCAAATGACACCATTTTGGAAAGTAAACACCCCAAGGAATTTGCTGAGAGGCATGTTGAGCCCATTGAATATTTTATTTTTTTGCCATAAGTGATTGAAAGATGACCAAAAAAAAAATTTACACAAAGTTGTTACTGAAATGATATATTGCTCACACATGCCATGGGTATATGTGGAATTACACCCCATAAATACATTCTGCTGCTTCTCCTGAGTATGGGGATACCCCATATGTGAGACTTTTTGGGAGTCTATACGCATACGGGACCCCAAAAACCAATCACTGCCTTCAGGATTTCTAAGGGCAAAAATGTATGCCTTCATCCCACACTACCTATCTGAGTTGCGGAGGCCATGTAATGCCCAGATAGCACAAGCCCCCCCCCCCCAAATGACCCCATTTTGGAAAGTTGACACCCCAAGCTATTTGCTGAGAGGCATGTTGAGTCCATGGAATATTTTATATTTTGCCACAAGTTTCGGGAAAATTAAAATTTTTTTTATTTTTTTTACAAAGTTGTCACTAAATGATATGTTGCTTGAACATGCCATGGGTATAAGTAAAATTACACCCCAAAATACATTCTGCTGCTTCTTCTGAATACGGGGATACCACATATGTGGAAGTCTAGCCGTGTACGGGACCCCAAAAACCAATCACCACCTTCAGGCTTTCTAAGTGTGTAAAAAAGCTGATTTTACTCCTCACTCCCTATCACAGTTTCGGAGGCCATGGAATGCTCAGATAGCAGAAAACCCCCCCAAATTACACCGTTTTGAAAAGTAGACACTCCAAGCTATTTGCTGAGAGGCATGTTGAGTATTTTGCAGATCTCACATTTTGTCACAAAGTTTTGAAATTTGAAAAAAGTAAAAAAAAAAGAAATTCTGTTTATTTCTTCATTTTCCAAAACAAACGAGAGCTGCAAAATACTCACCATGCCTCTTAGCAAATACTTTGGGGTGTCTACTTTCCAAAATGGGGTCATTTGGGGGGGCGGGGGTTTGTGCTACCTTGATATTTCAGGGCCTCCAAAAACGTGATGAGTACTGAGGAGTAAAATCACCATTTTATGCCCTTAGAAAGCCTGAAGGCGGTGATTGGTTTTTGGGGTCCTGTACACGGATAGGCTCCCAAAAAGTCTCACACATGGAGTATCCCCACATTCAGGAGAAGCAGCAGAATGTATTTTGGGGTGTAATTCCACATATACCCATGTCATGTGTGAGCAATATATAATTTCAGTGACAACTTTGTGTAAAAAAAATAAAATAAATACAAATTGTCATTTCCCCGAAACTTGTGGCAAAATAAAAAATATTCCATGGACTCAACATGCCTCTCAGCAGATAGCTTGGGGTGTCTACTTTCCAAAATGGGGTCATTTGGGTTTTTTCTTTTTTGCTAACTGGGCATTTCATGGCCTCCGAAACCTGGATAGGTAGTATGGGGTGAAGGCATAAATTTTCACCCTTACAAATCCTGAAGGAGGTGATTGGTTTTCGGGGTCCCGTACACGGATAGACTCACAAAAAGTCTCACACATGGGGTATCCCCGTACTCAGGAGAAGCAGCAGAATGTATTTTGTACACTTTAATGTGGGGTTTTATGTAAGACGACGAAGAGGACTCATGCCCCTATGGGGTACACACTCTGAAAAACACTCAGAT